>VVHJ01033963.1:32060-80528 GCA_015107715.1 Tylochromis polylepis
TGCACTCCATGGGGCTGCCTCCCACCCCGCATTTACCCCCGCCGCCTCCACTGTTTTCTGCTGGTAGGATGAACTCCAACAACTAACAAATCTCTGTAGCATTGAAAGCACTTTGTTACTTTTCATTTTATTGGTTTTCTTTGAGCTTTTAAGAGGACTCCTGCAGAGGGAGAGTGATGCGCCTCAGTGACATTTACACACAGGGGAAGAACAGAAAAAAATGCTACATGGAGGCCTCGTCAAAAAAAGAAAAAAAAGGGAAAAAAAAGAACAAAGAACACACACACACATACAGCTACCACAGTAATAAATAATTATTTTTTACTCTGTTGAATACAATAGATAACCTCAGAGTCCAGTAGGACGTTTCATCATTACTTTTCAACTCATAAATTTCACAGATGTGTCCTGGTTTCATCTGAGATTTTTTTCTGATAACTCGCATCTCTCCAGAGCCTTGCACAATGCATTGATTGTAGCATCTTTTACAAAATGGGAGGAAGCGCTTCCTAAATCTCCACTCATACTGGGGTCATGAGTCGAGGGAGAACCACATGATAATGAGAAGAAATGATTTATTTTTTGTTCTCGGCCAAGATGTAGCGAGCGGTTCTGGTCAGACCCAGCAATAACCAAATGCTGATTTGTCTTTGAGCGTATACATGTATATGGCGTTGCCAATAACCAAATCCTGTTAGCTCACCTGCTATAGTTAGGTAATGTAATTCAGCATTTATAATCGATCCTGCACCTTACATTTAACTCCAGTGATATTTAAAATGTACTCCTAACCGTCTTCGTTTTTATTATTGTGAATAGTGTGTAATTCGTGGCACGTTACGTCATTTATTTTAATTTTTTTTCTAAGGAGAAGTTGTGACGCGTGGAGAGTCGGCCGTGCAATGCAGTGGGTGGTGTTCGTGATGGTGCGTGTGTGTGTTTGAGATGTGAGGCAGAGACTTGAGATAACAATCCTCAGATCAACGTTTAGCTAATCAACATGCGAGCTTCCCTGAGTCAGGAGATGGAGTAATTTGTCGACTGTTATCTTTTTTTTGTTTTTGGCTTTCTTTTGGCTTACATTAAGCGCGCGTGCATCCTCTCCTGCAAGATCTGGCTATGAGATGTTATGGCACTTTTCTGTGACTTGTTAGTAAAACTTGATGTACTCTGACCTACAATATACGTGTAGGATGAAATTCAATGTTACTGTTAATGTTAATTACTGCTTATTTTCCCAACTAAACCCTGTCTGTGTGTTAGATGAGTGTAGGGGAGAGCAATGTTCACAAAAACGTGCTTACGTAGCCAAATTAAATGGCCACATTTCATTGCAGTAAGATGTAATCTGTATTGTGAAGTGATAAATACTAAATTACATTCTAACAATTAAAACTCTCAAAGAGCACTGGCAGAGATACATTTTGGCACAACAGAGGTGGCCACTAAAAGGAGCCCTTAGTGACGAATTATATTATAACAGAGTGATTTATTTTTGTTAAAACAGTAATGTGTAGCAGCTAATTAAAACTCGGGAAGTGCAGCGTAACACCCCTGAAAAAAGGCTTTGGCTCTGTGTGCACTTTTGGCTATTATGTGTCATAACTCTACCATAGTAGATCTGGAAAAAAAAAATCATGATCCGAGTATAAATTGCTTAAAAGAATAGGTTGGAATTATCTTTATTTGTGCTCTCGTTGAGAGCTGAATAAGAAAATTGGTACCACTCAAATATCTTGACTATTTCTTAACCTGCACACCATAGTGACCAGAAATTGTAAGTTTTTGCAAGATTGCAAGATTTAAGATATTTTACTTGTGATTTTGGGTGGAATTTCATCTTTACACTCACTGGCCACTTCATTAGCTACACCGGTTAAATTGGTCATTAATGCAAAGAGCTAATCAGCCCATCACATGGCATGTAGACATGGTCAAGACAACATGCTCAAGTTCAAACTGAGCATCACAATGTACTAAGAGAAGCTGATTTGAGTGACTTTGAACATGGAATGGTTGTTGGAAAACAGGATAAAGACATGCTGTGGAGGAGAGACAGAGATTAATAACAGATATGATTCAATGCAGAGACGTCTATTCTACCTTTTATCAATGGTTTAGGCTGGTGCTGGTGATATAATGGAATGGTGGATATTTTCTTGGCACACTTTGGGCTCCTTAGTAGGAATTGAGCATCATTTAAACACCACACCCTACCTGAGTATTGTTTCTGAGCATGTCCATTGCTTCCAGCAGAATAACATGCTGGTTCAAATGATCTCAGACTGGTTTCTTGAATGTGACGTTGAGTTTATTGTAGTCAAATCCACAGTCAACATATCTTAACAGAGGTCCAATAGAGAACCTTTGGGGTGTGGTGCAACAGGAGACTCATGTCATGGATGTAGAGCGAACAAATCTCCAGCAACTGTGTGATGCTGTCATGTCAATGTGAACCAAAATCTCTTGTTGAATCTGTGCCATGAAGAATTAAGGCGGTTCTGAAGGCAAATGGGGTCCAACAACAACTAGCAAGGTGTAACTAAAGAAGTGGCTCGTTAAAGTATTTGCACAGAAAATACAGAAGACAGTAGACAAGTGACTTGGCTTTCGGTACCAGAATCATTCTGATTTTCTTCCAGTAGTCACTAATTCCCAAGAAAGAAAGCATATGCCGAAATGCAGTTTCAGAACACTCGTCTTTTATCATTTAGTCAGCCTTGATGTTTTGTTCATTCAACAGTGACTAAAGGATGGAAAAGGAAGCCTTCGCCTAGATGTGCTGGGCATCAAAATACTGTCAGTTTTCCCCAAAGGTTAAGTTAGCAGTTTCCCAGTTTTCCTGACTGGGAAAGCGTCACTATCCTCTGTTTTATATTAAATCAATTTAAGAGTGGTACCAATCACTTCATTTAACTCCTATTTGAAAATTAAAATAAGAACTCTTGTTTGACACTTCAGTCAATTTTGTATTCGTATCAGTCTCTGAATACGCACTATCATTATGCTCCCGCTCAATTTATCTACTAATAGCCTAATTGTAGTGTGGCATTAACCTGTAAATATTGTTAAGATGTGCTTCTTCCTTGTGATTTATTCCTCATGTTTACATTCGGAGAGTCAGTTGAATGTGCCCCAAAATGTGTCCTGGCTGGTACTACAGAAGGTTGGAATTTGTGGACATGCTTTTGTAAATGTAATAAGCTGTTTTCTATTTAAAAAAAAAAAAAAAAAAAAATTAAGCACCTTCATGTAGTCTTATGTCTAAGCTCACCCCAGATGTATTTCTTAAATTTCCACGGTTAAACCGTTAGGGCCACGTCAGACGTAATTTAATAATGGTACACTTTGTGTTTTTCTTCATGTGTCCGATACGTGTTTTGTATTTTGGTTTGCTGCTTTTGTACAGAGTCCTGTTTGAGACTGCCCTTTAAGTGATTTAAAAGTGTAGAGCTCTTGAATTTAATGTAACTGAAGAATATTCTGGCTGTGATTTGAACTCCAGGATTGGAAGTGAGCTAGAAATGAGACACTTGGAGCACTTTGAGGAGGTAATGGCCAACACTGTCAAAGTCAAAGTAAACTTTATTGTCATTCATGACCATACATTGAATAGAGTTGAATATAATTCCTTGATTAATGTGCAGAAGAATCTAAAGACGGTGCACGCGTCTATAAACATGCAGAATATGTATTTAGCCCTATGTAAACAATGACAACAAGAATTGCACAATATGTATAAATAAAAAAGATGCCAGTTAAGAGTTAACCTGGTAGGCTGATTGTTTAGAGCTGTTGCTCTCTTGTGGCAACTCGGTAAACTGCACTCTCCAACCCTTAGATGTACATTATATGTTCATAGTATGTGTCTCGCTACCATTGGAGAAGCATGTAAAAGCTCAAAATTTACTCACCAAGGTTTTTCCCACTTCCCTGTTTTAAGAAGCACTAGCCCAAGAGACAACATTGAGATACTGTGGTTAGAGGTTGTGTGTTTGCCTTACACATGGAGGGATTTGAATGTTTTTGCATTATGGATAGTGACAGTAGCTGACGGTAAAGGAGGAGGTATAGTAGTTTATACTACTGATTTATGCACTTTGATTTTGTTTGCCACGCTACCCCAGATACAAGTGTTTCCAGATACAAGGTGAAAATGGGTAGCAGACATGTTCTGTAAATTGAAGTAAATTCCAGCATTAAATTCCTTTGTGATTTTTTTTTTTGTTGTTGTCCAGCGTTGGTCTGAGTTTGTGGTTAGTAAGTTGCACAGGTGTCAGCCAGAGACTGACCTTAGTTTTGTTTCCCAGAATAACTTTACTTGTTTGTGGTGTGGCATGTGGCACACCGAAGATGACTCTGCGTTATGTGTCACTCAGCTGGTGTTTCTGCATTCTGGTCAGCCTCTTTTATGCTTTCTCACTGTTTAATAAGTATCCGTGACTCATCCTTGAGGGTACATTCAGCGCAGGCAGTTTCTGACTAGTTTGTTCATTTCCGTTACGAAGAGAAATTACTCTTAGGTGTTTCCGGTTTGCCTCTGTTGAAGAGACTTAATATGTAATTGTTCTTTTCCATTGCATGAGAAAACATAAGGGAAGGACGGAGTTGCCAAATTCAATAATGAGAAAGACTTTCAGAGCACTTTATACATCAATCAAGTGGAGATGCAGATACAGTAGCAGTTTCCTTGATCCTTCCTTTCCTTAAAATACTTCCTTGTCTAAATATGGGAAATTATCAAAATGCAGTTATTGATTAAAAGTGTCCTTGGCAATGTTTGGTTCTCTGAAGTGGTATTAAAGAGAAGAGGGACATCAAAAGTGTACCTGTGTGGAATCAGACCAAGAAACCGGATCTAAATAAAGGCTTCCAAGCATGCGTTGGATAGGAAATTAATCAAAATGCATCATACCTTTCATATTTGAAATGATTTGATGATATTTAAAGCTCAAAATATTGGATTTATGCTAAGAATATATTTCTTTTATAACACTTGCACATTTTATCAAATATAGTATATATTGCAGGACACAGTAACCAGAGAATTTGGGTATAAAACTCCAAATTGACTTTACAAGTTAATCCTCCTTTGTTTGTTTTTTGTGAACTAGTCTTCCTTGAATCCAGCTGCAAAGATAAAGCCAATCTGTGACATCAGAACAAGACTTCAATGAGCTGTAAAGAGGAAATGTATCAGATATGGACATTTATTATCCCGGACATTACCTAAATTGTGAGAAATGAATTAAACAGGTTGTTTTATTTTTTTTAATTAAGTGTTTTACTGTGAAATGGCAGTAAAGTTAAGATTGTTAGACGTGAAAAGGGAAATGTTGCACAGTGTGCAGGAGTCCTGTATTCCAGGCAGGTTGACTCTATGTATTTTGATTAGCCAAATTCTAATTTACTAAGGCTAGCAGCCAAAGGCTTGTATTAGATTAGGCAAAGGTGGACCTGTCCTTGTCCTTAAATGATGGTTTGTCAGTGATTAAGTGGGTGCCTAGACACCACAGTGACTGTGCATTCTGCATTGCACCCAAGGTTGCCACATAGCAAACTGTGAGAGTGGCACTTGAGAGAGTGCTCATGGGATTACCAAGTTAGGTCTCTCTCGCTCTCTCTTTTTTTTTTCTTTTGAAAGCTGCTAATGATGAAGTGTGTGTCCAAAAGAATTTTATTCTGTGGCCTTCACCTTCAAGAAAAGTGTTGGGAATATTGCTGTCTTATTTTAGAACCTGAAACTCGTGGTGGATATTGGAGAGAAAGTATTGTATGTGACAGTTTAAAGCAAATGTATTTCTGTTTGTTCAAGAGTAAAGAGTTGATTTTTTTTTTCTGTTAAATCTGTTAGTATTTGAGTAAACACATGGAGCCCCAAAACTGACAAAACTAATGATACCAAAAAGTAGCATTGTTAGTGCAATACAAATTAGAGTTTAAGAGGTTTCACTTGTTCCAACCACTCAAATATAAAGATACTATATGGACAAAAGTATTGGACCACACTTCTTAATCTTTGTTCTGGTGTTTTCACTCCCATTGACACAGGTGTATAAAATCAAGCACCTAGACATGCAGTCTGCCTTTACCATTATTTGTGAAAGAATTGGCTATTCTAAAGTGCTTACTGAATTTAAACAGGATGTCACCGCTGCAACAAGTAGTTTGTTAAATTTCTTTGTTCCTAGACATTCTCCAGTCAACTGTCAGTGGTATTATTGCAAAGTGGAGGTGTTTAGGAACCAGAGTAACTAAGTGAGCCATTAAGTGGTGGAAGACAATGTTACAGAGCAAAAACCTCCTCTGGCATTAACATCAGCACAAAAAAACTGTGTGCCGGGAGCTTCGTGGCATGGGTTTCCATGGTCGAGCAACTCCTGTAGGTGTAATGTGTAGGTAGCCCAGTACTTCTGTCCCAACAGTCTATATTTGGTTGGGTTCCTAAATCTTTTATGATATGAAGCTAATTATCTCCCGGTTTTCACTAATGGCGCACAAATTTTCACTAACTTTGCACAGGAAATTTTGTCAAATTTGATTACATTTTATAGACCATCTTGTGGGGGAAAAAATGAACAGATATGAAGCTTTTTATAAAACTTCAGTTTACTTGGTTAAACTTCAAAAAGCTAACATAACAGTCTAAATGCTAGCACAAAAATAGTCTTTTGCAGTCTGTCGTGATGTCAAATGGCAAACTTTAGATTGACTATTACTAACTAACTTTGTTTTTGAATACCTGTTGGCAAAATGATAGCTTGATTAACACTACTGTATGTGCACTGGGTGGCGTAGTTTCATGATAGAAAACATACAGTTTCAGCTGTGCAGCTAGCCAACAATACTTATGGACAGTGTTTTCAGCTAAGCTAGCCACAAAGCACTCTAAATTACTCCACAAGTATTATGTGAATTCCAAATTAGTCACTGTCATTAACAAATACTTATCCATATTTATTATATATGCATTAGGAGAATTTAGAACAAAATTTAGAATTTTTGGAGAGGAAAATGAGACATCAATAGGTCAAAAAGACTGAGTGAAGAAAAACGAGCACATAGTTTAGTGAATAGTAACTGCAATAGTAAAATGAGAAAACCACAGCATACCTGACTGAAATAAATAACTTTGTGTTTGTTTTACTGAAAGTTACAGTATTTATATGTATGTAGAATATTCCTACATTAAAGTTAAAATGAATCTTTTCCTACCTTTTGGCAGTTTGAGGGCTCCATATGAACTAAAAGTGGGAAACAAGTATAATTTTTGCATGAGAAAATATAGGGTTTTTTGGGGGTTTTTTATGTTTTATGGTGGCTTTCCCCTGTTTTTGAGTAAAGCTACATGTGATGATAACCATGAGCATCAATGCCATAGTCGATTCAAAGGTGTATTATTCACATTCGCATCACATTGCATTTCCCTTACTCATACTGCAGCGGTGTTAAAGAAATCATAATGTGTACTGTTATTTGCTGAGTCTCTACTTTATAATGTTAACGCTACGACTTAGTTAACTCTGGTGTACAAAGCCCATGTGTAGGCAGTAGTCGTCACGTTCAGCTATAATAAAATACTAAAAACAGTACAAGGACAGTAGTGTCTAGAGGTGCTAATAACATTAGACTGTATTTTCTGTCTTTTATTGTATTATTGACTAGTGTTTACTGTCTGTAACACAACAGAGCGTAATGAAATCATTTCAATATTAAACAGTATAGATATATTATTGCAAATTCAGATGTGTGTTTGTGGGGTTTTTGTTTTTTTTAAATGTTTTTATATTTCTATTCAATTTTGTCAGATTTCTGTTTTCCAGTAGTGCTTTTTTGAAGGTAAGCATACAATAACTTTGCTGCCATCTGTTGGGAAATGCTTATATTTTCCAGTCACATTTAGCCAGTGTTTAATATTTTGATTTATTCCACACAGTGCAACAGATTTCTTTAGGCTACTGACTCTTTAGTTTTAGTCTGAATCAGATTTAAACTTGTAGAAAGACATATATAAAATTATTATAGGTCAAAAAAAAAAGAATCCACAGTATTAATTTGTCATAATTAGAAAAGCTACAATAAAAAATCAAATGTGTAAAATAAAACTGAAGAGAACAATGAACACACTAAGCTGAATATTGATGTCTGTGGCCCTGAACATTTCTTTGGACTCTGTTACCGCAACTGTGAACTAAACAGGTTTCTGTTCATAAACGGGAACTGGAGGGGGTTTTACATCTTGGTGAGACGCAGGGTATTCAGTCGCACCCCCAAAACTGTAGCCCCTGAGGCGTACTTGATCTCTCTGAGGATCCCATTCCACTTCTTCTCCATCTCATTATACCTGAGGAGGTTAAGAGACAGTTGTCATTGTTTTTCCCAGGGCTCCTATCGCCCTCATTTGTGTTTAAGCTTAAGTAATTATATATCCTCTATGAACTGAAGCAGGACTGTGGCATCTTATATGTTGGGTTCCTTTTAGCCATGAATTCAGGACCCTAACAGCTATGAAAGGTGAAAGTCGGACATTCATTCACTGAGTAACATTTTAAATACTAGCACTGTTGAGTAAATACTAAATATGATTGGGATTACGGTTGTGCAAAGACAATTTAACAGTTGAAATAACTTAAAAAAAAAAAAAGTCTGTTACGATCCACCTCCAGATGTCGTTCATCTCTTTAGGAAGAACCTCTTCGCTGTCCTCTAAAGGCATCATGGCGAAACCTCCAACAGCGTAGAGGGAGCCAGCCAATGACACGAGATTCAGGGAGCTACGTTCCTGAGGAAACGGCACAAAGTCTGACCACCTGCACCACGTTAACACACACACAAAAAGATGTTCAGTTAGATAAACCATTTAGCCACAGCTTTATTACATTTTATTATGATGTGTTTTAACTTTACACTGACTGTGTCCTTTACAACAAATAACTAAAAACAAACTAAACTGTAAATAAAGTAAAAGAAAAGATATAAAAATAGGATTATTTGCATTGATGTGTCTTTGAATACGCATTGGATACTTTCCTTACTGATTCTAAGAAACTCACTTGTTGGTAGCGATATCATACACCTCCACAGTGTCTGTCAGGCCGTTGTCAGTGACCCCTCCTGCCACGTATATTTTGTTTTCACGAACGGTGGCTCCACATAAGGAGCGTGCGTGCGTCATGGGCGAGAGCTCCTTCCATTCAAACCGCTTGGCGTCGTAGGCACACATCTTCTTTAGACAGCTCCTTTTTACAAAAGGGACAAAGACAGCACAATAGTGACCTCTGAGATAAAGAAAACCATCCTGCTTTAAAGCCTAAAGCCTATTAGGGTCACATTTGTAATATGAACGTTAATATTTTGCCTGAAGCATGTACTCACTTGTTGTCTCCCTTTCCTCCAATCACGTATACAGTGTCATTATGAGATAATGTTGCATGACCGTAAACTGGGTATGGAATTGGCTCTGACTCGCCCCATTTAAAGGAGCTGTGAATGACAAAACACACGAGGAAATTAATTATTCAGGATGACAAACTTCCCCTAAAATTTCATACATGAACTCAAGGCTGTACTCACTGTCTGTCGTATACCAAAACTGAATCCAGCGTGTGCTCCTGCTCCTTCAGCTCCTTTCCTCCCAAAACAAAGATGGAGTTCTCAGCCTCACCCATTCCAAACAGAAAACGGGGAGACGGAAGGGGAGGCATGCCGAGCCAGTCGGCACCCACCGGGTCGTACTGTGTCAAATATTTGTAAATGTTTAAGTTCATTCCACCTGAACTACATTGTAGAAAAATATTTGCACTGTACTGTATTTGTATATGTACCACATAAACAAAAAGAATATCTTATTTGAGGTTTTTGATAATAATTTTTCAAAGCATCTAAGAATGGGGGGGGGAACTGAGACCTTTTTTTCTGTAATTGGAAGTTTTTCATCTTCTCTGCCTTCTCTACAAACTTTGTCTTGACGTTCTCCTACCTGCAGGAAGTATGAGCACAGTGGATCCTCCTTGCTCTGTTCATCAAAGAATAATCCTCCGGCCACAAAGATCTGGTTCTCCTTGGTCACCAGGCTGGCGTGGTTTTTGGGAATCTGTGTGGAAAGTGATGCCAGAAAGCAGTCGTTCCCCGTTGGGTCGTAGGCCACAGCGCCAGTATCATTAATCATCAGGATCAAGTCTCTGACAAACATCCCAAATCGAAGGTTATCGTTCAGGATGCTCGGGAGAAGGCCCTCTTCATCGTCTTTATCTTCACTCTCTCCATCATTCCCTGCTCCACCATCCTCCTCCTCCTTGCTTTTTCTTTTTTTAACTTCTGGCATTTTCCCAGCGTGGGCATCCTTAACCAGCTGGAGTTTCTGCTGCAACTCGGGGTCAGAGGAGATAAGTTTGTGTTTCTCCACTTTTTCTTTCAGATAGTCCTCATTGACAAGACGCAAACGAATGCAGTCCAACAAACTTGGCAGCGCTTTCTCTCTGGTCTCTTTGTCCCGGGACACCCAGTTCATCAAAGCTTCAAAGACCTCCTCTTCTGTCGCTACGTTTAGATTGTCATTTGATAAAATGGCTGCCAACTCACTGGGGAGCAGCTGGAGGAAGTCCTCATCTCTGGAGATGAGCTGAAAGCGCTCGCAGGCATAGTTTCGAGCAGAGATGGCCAATCTGGGACAGTCCAGCATCAAGCCGAGCCTGAAGACAGCCAGACAGTTGCTTAGGCTTAGGCGCTTTTGTAAGAAGGACACACATACAGTGAAAATTGAAGGGATCTGGTACATATTAGCGACAGCAAAGATATCCTGGACATTCTGCTCAGTCACATTGATTTTGGAGGTGTACAGGTACTTCACGATCAGCCCCATGACACCTGGCTCCACATCCTCCAGGATAATTTCCCTCTTTTTGCTCTCGTCCAGGTCAGAAAGAAAGATGGAGCGGAAGTATGAGCTGCAGGCACACAGAACGAGCCGGTGGCAGGGAAACTCCTTGTCTTTGATCTTTAGCACACAGTCAACCAGCTTGTCGTTCTCCAGCAGGTCATACAGGCCATCCTGGAGTAGAGTCTGCTGGTACAATCTGGGCTCGTCCGTTGGGTTTATAGGCAGAGCCATCGTTCCCGGCAGAAGTATGAAGAGCCTTTCAAGGGCTAAAAAAATCAAACAAAATGGATCTCCTCTATAACCAAGCTGTTCTAGTTTCTAGCCTGGAAAGAGGATTTAAAAGAGTAGTCAGGCACACCAGAGACAGCCCACTTCCTCAGCTGTCCTGACCCTTCAACTGAACTCCAACTGGAGGTTTATTTATAGACTGGGTGCTTGGTGTAGAGCAATGGGCTTTATTCTGGAACATGAAATATAATATCCATGCTTCCCCTTGTCCCACCTCGAACTCCACACCGACCCTCTCTCAGACAGCTGACACACTGCTTAATGGGAACTGTGTCCAGCATGAGTCATGGCAGGCCCTGGAGTACATAGTTTAGTAGGCTTCTCTGAGGAGGTCATCTTAGCATTTTGTGGCGTTACATACATGTGACGATGACTCTGTGGAAAACACGTGAAATTCTGAAATGACTAACAGATTTATTTTAATACACTGAGTGTTAAACATAGTGTTCTTCTTAATTTCAAAGGGACAGTTACAAATAAGGAATTGGCAGGTATTAAAATAAAGTTTGCATCTGTTTTGATGTCAGGAAACTGGTTCATTCAAGAACCATTTCAAAAATATTCACGTGAGAATGAGCGTCGTCATTCCAGGTCTGAACAATATATTTGTTCAGCTGTCTCTGTCTGGTAATTAAAAATGGGGTGCACAGTTTGTTATGCACCCTTTCTTTTACTCAACATTTTGGGACGAACACTTAGCCGTGCCAGTTGCTTCACTCTTTTAGCCCAGTCTTTTTGCTAACAGGTCTCAGTTTATTGGTAATCTGATAGGCTGCCACTGCCACTATGAAAATTATTGTTTCCTAAAGAGTTAAATTAATTTTACTGTTCCCAAGAAGCCATTTATTTTATTTTAACAGAACTAAAACTCTTTCATTGAAAAAGAAAGGCATATAGTAATCACATCAACCCAGAAAAACTGGGCCATTTATGGTTTGACTGTCTTAGCTCTTTAAAAGCTGTCTTTAAAAGTAAACGGTGTTTAACATCTAGCATTTGATGTGATTCGTCTGAGACTGCCAATGGGGGCAGGACGATGGCTCATTTTGCCACAGAAAACTGCATGGTGAGTGACCTGACTTATCAAATCTTACTCTTCAATAATCAGCTAATAAATGAATAAGAACCAAATGAACATCTAGACATTTTGATTCATAATCCATGTTGTGGTGTCCTCTGCCAGAAAAATGCAGACGATTTCCTAAATTAAACAAATTTGTATGGATAAACATTTTTAATTGCCAGCCCAGTTTACCTTAATGTATTAGATAAACTGGGCAGTTAAATAAAGATAAAGTGGGACACCCTCTGAGTTGAATTTAGTAGATATTTTTGACGGTTCCCCCTTTTAAAAACAGTTTGATATATTTTGTATTCCGTGTTTTACATACCATTTTCCATTTTAAGAGTGTTTGTATGTGTTACATGTTTATGTGTATGTTCTTGTTCACACTAACTGAAAAAAAAGGATGAAAGAAACATGTTGATATAGAAGTGATAAATGTGATAGACATCGAAAGTGTGCTAAAAATACAGCCAGTGGATAGAGGCGAGGATGAGAGGGGCTGAGTATAGGAGGACAGATGAGGAAATGTGTGGCCAGTCAGTGGGTTTTCACAGAAAACATTGTTAAATTTTTAATGAAACTACTGTTTTAATGCAGTTTTAATGCAATGTTATATTGTTATATTATTTAATTGAAATTATCTCAAGATTAAGGTTATTTTGCAGTTTGACTGGCTCATTTTTTGCTGATCAGCTGAACCATTTTACCCTGAACACTGCTCGTGTCAAAAAACGTGGGACAGCTAATGTCTCAAAAGCTGTAGCGGCTCAACACTTATGTTTTGTTACATCGGTTTAACACAAAAATATTTAAAACATTTCCGGTAATCATGAAAACACAGTTAAATGTCACACATAATTTTTTTTTCTTAGTGACCCAAGTGATTAGACAAAATTACCTGGTAAATTTACACTAACAAAAATAGGGAACCTCTGTTCTTTGATGTCATTAAATGTATTTTATTGCCTTGTTCTGGTCAGAGCAGTGATTCACCACAGGTGTCTGTAGCACTCCCTCCCATCAGTGTTCCAAGTGTTTTCCATGTGGAAGCATCAAACAGGATTTCAGTGACAAAGTGCTGATGTAATACAACAGAAATGGCTCACAGTCCTATGACAAGACTCCACACTGACTCATGTAGTGTAAAAAGCGCACGCAGTTTCATCACAGAGAACAAAAACCTACATAAACACACAAAGTACAAATGCTTTCACTAATCTTTGCAGTTAACTTTTGCATTAGACCAATCACAGTCCCGACAATGTAGTTTTATTGTTAGTCCTCGTCAGTATACAGGTGTACGTCACAATATGCTACAGTAAATATTCATTTACTGTAATTTTTTTTCATTAAGTTTTAAATTCTCCAGTGAGGTTCTCTGCATCCATTCAGAATTCATGTTATAAACTCATAATACTGTTAGCATTTGGACAGAACTCACATTTTTCATCATTGGAACCATTCGTTAAATATCAAATATCTACTCTGCTTTTTCTTTGCTGGGATCTGCGACTGGCTGAGCAGCAGTGGGTGCAGTTGCAGAGGTGGTAGGACTGGTGGCAGCGTTTGGAGGCGGTGCTGGTGGGAGTGGATCAGGATCGTCTATGAGGGCCTGTCTCCTCTCTTGCTCCTTGATCACTTGAATCAGACAGTAGGTCACAAACATGACGATGATGGTGGTTATCGGGAAGCCTGGGAAGGTAATTCATTGTTAATAAGCTGGTAAGAAATGGTAAAGTTCCTTCAAAATGAAAAATCAAAATCACCTTTGAGAAGCAACCGTTTGGCAACCAGCTTAGCAAAGTCCAAACTGTTCAAGGCCAGGACGTTGTACAGCACAATGCTCCAGAAATTGAAAGTGTTGAAGATGGCTCTGATGCGCCGAGACATTGCTTCTGACATTGCCATCTGCAAATCATTATTTATATACGACAAGCACATTAAATCCCGTATAAACCGCTTATTGATTTGAACAAACAAACTTAACTAACCAACCTCAAAAGAGGTAAATGGCTCCATGGAGAAGAATTTGGCTGTCCACAGCTCAAAGTTGAGACCAAAACAGTTCAGAAAAGCCCAGATCAGGATCACCTGACAGGGTCCCAACCAGAGGATGGTGATGCCGAAGGTGCACAGTGTAGCCACAAGCTCCTCCACCACGTTCTCATGCTTTCCACCCAGGTAATTATATACATACCTGTGGAAGAGGGCTTCATCAGAACCTCTGCTTTTCATATGATTAACATGACTTTAATATTGGTGGCCTTTTTGAGACACTCACTTGCACAGCCAATCATTGATCCCTCTGTCAAAGTGACTACAAAACAAAATCAGCTTTAGTACTACAAAATTATACCATATGTACGCCTGGAATTACTCACATGCGATCAAGTTTCACTCACGTTTCAGCAAACACATAGAGCATGGTGATGCATTTTGGTGGTTTAGGAGGGTCTAGGTGATCCAGTCTGGATACCGTGTTGATGACTCCAAACATAACAGCTGCTTTCACCCAGTCATACATCAGGTTAAAGTAAGCCAGACCCACTGGAAACAGTGCAGTGACATCAGTTCTGCTGTAAGTTTCCTTTCATCTCAAATAATTGAAATTAAAACTGCAAATTTTTCATGTTAATGTTTGTTTGCATAGAGTCAAAGCTTTGAAGTATATTTTAATGCTCAGTCTTCATTTGTGCTTTTTTTTTGCATGCCTTTGGAATTCAAAATATTAAAACGGGAATTTTTGGGAAGTGGCACAGACCTAGAGCCCAGTCAGACAGGTGCTTCATCAGCTTTGCGTCAGTGGGGATGGTGAGGATGTACATGAAGTGGAAGAGGATGTCCACTACAATGATGACGATAAGGTGGATCACACCCTGCAGGTTGATATTCCACATCTCCCGCTCTTTCCTAGTCAGGTCACAGCTGTTGACCTGCAGAGGGCAGCAAACACATTCAGCCTCAGCAGGCAAGAGCACTGTTGTTTAGGGATACTTTATAAGTCAGGCAGATTTTTTTTCACTGATGGAGACATAAATGTATGTAAACTTTACATTACATTGTGTGTTCTAAATATCTTAATGAACAGTGAAGAGAAGTAAAAGAAACCATCAATTTTAGGTCACATAAGGCCCAAAATCCCCAGCACCGATCGTTATACTTAATAATTTGTTAAGCTGGGGGAAACACTTGGGGTATTTTTTTGGGTGTGCAGGATGTATTGCTTTCTTTTAAGATGGAACTGGGATTTATTATAAGAATCTAATTCAACTTACTTGAACATAAAATTTATCAAAAGTCATGATGGGCCCGAAATAGAAGAAAGGGAGGTAGAAATTGTACTTGAGCAGCTCCAGGATGTTGTAGTTGCCATCTTTTCTTTCACAGTTCTCCAGAGCAAAACTCATACAGCGCATGATTGTAAATCCACATCCTCCATAGAAGAAAACAGGACGCAACTCAAAGTCCCCTTCCACAAAACCTGCCTATGTAGAGAAGACATGGGCATTGGTCATGAGAAATGTATAGAAAATACACTGAGGCGTTTGGGTGCCAGCAGTTTACCTGCCAGGAAATGAAGGGCTCACACTTGAATGTAGCCAGCGTACAAAGACCAGTGACGAAGCAAAGCCAGCGGATTTTCACTAAGGAGATGCTGTAGAGCAGGATACAGTGGGAGAGGATGAGGGTGACATAGGTCCAGCCCATGCTGGTCCACACAGCAAGCAGGCCGTACACCATATATACCAAGGACCTATACTGTGGCACGAAAAAAAATGGTGTCACCATTGTGTTGTTGTGGTCACAAGTTTTCATACATTCATCATTGGCATGAATATCATCTTTATTGAGTGAATGATGCATACAGGGTCAAAAATGTACATACGCTCACTTAAATCTTTGAAGGTTCTACAGTGTCATTAACTTGATGAACCCAAGGGATATAAACTTCTCATCTGTGATCACGATTGACTACAATGGTAGTTTCTCTTTACAAGCATAAAAATAATGTATCTTAGATTGACCAATGCTCAGAGCAAAGGGAAAATCTAAAGTAGTCAGTGAGTTTTACATTGTCATGAACTGAGACGGTGCCTACAAAGAAAGAAATCCCTGCTCCAAAATCAACACCTTCTAGCTATTCTAAAATTTACAGCAGCCCACATGGATAAGCCAAATGTCTTTTGGAGAAAAGTTTTATGCTCAGATAAGAAAAAGACTGAGCAATCTCCCCACATATACAAGAGGTATGTTTGGAGGAGTAAAGTTGAGGCTTTCAAACCTAAGAACAATGTACCAAGTGTCAAACATGGTGGTAGTAGCATCATGCTCTGGGGCTGTTTTGGTGCCACTGGTACTGATACATTACACAAAATGGATGGAATAATGAAGACTGAGGACAACCTCCAAGTTCACCTCAACAACTCAATGGTTAAAACTTAGAAATAACTGGGTTTTGCAAAATCAAAACTGATTTTGTAATGGCTAAAGCAGGCTAACATTAAGCTTCTGGACTGGCCTTCCCAAGGCGTTTACGTCAACCCTATTGAAAATTTGTGGACCACACTCGAAAGCCAGGTCCGTGCCAGGAAATCAAACAATTTAAATGAACTCTATAAATTCTGCCAAGAAGACTGGTCAAATATTCAGCCAGAATTATGCCAGACATTTGCTGATAGTGACCAAAAGCATCTGGTTGAGGTGTACCTTGCTAAAAGACATTTAACCAAATATTAGTTGAGGCTATGTGGATAAGATAAAATCCAGATCCAAAATAAATTCAAACTTGTGCACCCAGTTCTTGTTTTTAAGGTCATTAAAGATGCATGCTGTTAGGTCATGTTACCCTGGGAAAAGAGCAGCTCAAAGAAATGATTAAAAGCTCAAAATTGCCATGACATTCATACCGATGATGAGTGTATGTAAACTTCTGACCACAGTTGCAACCTTTTAAAAGCTATGGAACAGAAAAGAGTTCATTTTATACAAAATCTCCCCAGTAATTATGGTTTTGTCTATCCGCCTGGTCCCATTATTCACCTGCTGTTTACCGAATGATATACAAGTCACTGTGCAATGTTGTAAAAAAAAATAAACTGTGACAAAGAAAATTTTGAGGTTGCTAGATAATGATGAGAAATAAACTTGGTTTCATTGCAGTTCAGTGCTTCACTCCGATTATTAACACTAGCAGTAAATATTGGATCTGTCCTATACTACATTAAACCGCCTACAGAAGCTCAATGAAAACAATCCATCAATCTGTCAGGGGAAGCACCTGTGGAGCCAGCATGGAGCAGATCTTGGCAAACAGCACATGACCAGAGAGCGCAAATATGATGTGGTCTCTGAAGGTGGAAAACCACATCAGCCACTCAAAATCTGCAGTTTCCTGTAGACCAGCGAGCACAATAATAAATATTAGAAATACTTTTGCAAACAAATGATAACAAATGAGCTGCATTCATTTTCTTACCATTTTCCTCCCAAAGTAGTACCATCCTGGCTTCACGCTGGTTTTGAATGTCTTTCTGTTTGCGTTGGCTAACAATGGGGAAAAAATAGGACAATTTATAGTTTGATACAGCAACCAAGAGTTTCTGTGCAGCATGTTTTGTTTTCTTGCCCTTGAGTGTAAATGACAAACTTTTGTTAGAGTGACAGTGAAACAAATGTAGGCCAAACAGAGGGCCTATTTTCTTCTTGTGCTCGGTGGTATTAATACCGACACCTGTTCTCCTCAGCGTGGTCTACATAGTTCAGACTCCTCAACCTTACACTGTGACACTTCCCCTATATGTATACTTCACATTGTATTGTCTGTATGTGAATGTGCTACAGTCTCAGATGAACCTTGCATTTGGGGGAATCTAATGTATGCTGATCTGGAAAAAAGAGGAAGATAATTTAGTCAAGCTTTGTTTTAGTCTTTTTTTATGATTTAATCTGCCAGATAATTTGTTTATAAAGTATAGATAGTCTAGGATAAAGTCACTGAATTAATATATGATTAGCCAGTACTTGATAGCTATTTATATGCTATAAATATAAATAGCTATCCTTTAGTTACTGGTCACCTCTGGCTCAAAAATCATAACCTAGACAAACTGGTGCTGTAATAACACAATCATCCATATGATTGTTCTATCGATTAGCTGCTTGGAGAAATACATTAGAGATTGTTACCAGCCTGTCCCTGTCATTAGGTAGCACAGTCGTTCTAACCACCACTAAATGTTTCTCTAAGGCTGGCCTTTCTATCACACTGCCCAAGCTTCCTTCAGCATTGGAGACTTCCCAGCTATTTATTGACCATGTATTTTGCCTCATTTGGATTTTTGGACATTGTTTCACATAGAGGACCCCATCATATGTGGAAGGAGTTCTGTGCATCCCTTTGAACCGATCCTAGTTGAGCCTCTGGCTTTCATTCCTAGACCAACAGCAAGCAGAGGGAACTAACCAGGAGCTAGATGCAGCTCTCTGGTGTGTGGCATCGACCAACCAGTCCGCCTGGACTTCCCAGTTTACCTGGAAAGAGTACTCACCCAATTCTAACACTTTCTTTGCCACTGTTCTCTTTCAGTTCGATCCCAGTGCCCAGCTATGTTGCAGTTTAGATAGTCTGGTTATCCACTAAAAACATTCCACTTTGAACTGAATCAAAAAAAATTGTCCCCTAGATACACTGGTCCTTTTGAAATCGAGGTTCTGATTAACTGATTTGTCCATCTTAAGCTACCCCAGAATGTGAGAATCCACAGCATATGGAACGTTGCACATATTCCATACGAAACCCACTTAGCCCAGTCCGTTGTACCCCCTTCCGATCCCCCTCCAACCATCCGGATCATTGACGGGCAGCTTGCCTACACAGTCAGGAGGATTTTGGATGTTTCTGTGCAGAAACTCTTGAAAGACATTTGGAAAGATTGTTTGAAGAGATTCCTGTGGAAAAAAAATGAAGCTGTGGACTTACCTGTTGACCTGACATCCGACCTCATTGCGTTAAAGCTTTCAGCTACAATTCCTTGCATTTCATTGTTGTAAATAAACCTGTGAACTTTTAACTCGGAGTCCTATGTTTGAATCCACCTGCACCATCAGTTATGTCAGTTTTCAATATAAATGACCAAATATAGTAGGCATAATATTTTGATACTCTTTCTGTGTGCATGTGTGTTAATGTGTTAACTCATACTCACAACTGGACACCTCAAAGATCCAGCTGGTGGCCCAGAACATGGCCAGACACAAAACAGTGTTGTAGAAATAAATCTCATACTTGGGAAGAGCAGCTTTGATCCCCATGGCGATGCAGTCAGGATAGCACGGAGCTCCGGAGGCTCCTGAATATAAACCACAGAGAAGTCATAGTAGTTGGCATTTTATCTGTCTGTCACACCTAAAACAGGTTTTACTTCTGAAGTGGTGCCAAATAGCATAGCATTCCAGAGGTTTCTTACCCTGCCTACAAATAAGACACATGTGCCAGTGGTTCATCCCCTTTCCCCTGATTTTATCTTTTATTCTGGGGATCCTTTGGATCCCACTCACTGCTGTACAACAGGAAGGGGGGCACATTATTCTTCATGAGCAGCTGTAATCCTAAAAATAAACTGAGCATCACAAAAAGTGTCACAGTGCTACTGCAGTGTTTGTATGAGGGCATTTATTACATTATTTTGTATAACCCAACTAAAACAGACTTCCTAATCCATCGCTGATTCTAAATTTAGGTAACTGTCATCCGTGAACTTTCTGTGACACATTATCAGAGAAGGAAAGTAACAAAAGCCATTTGCTTCCTGTCCGTGTTAACCTGTGACTATCACAGAGGGACAGTCCACATTTTTATTGCAGTTACCTTTTTATATTCTTTAAATGGATTAATAACTGCTAATTTTAAAGACTATTAATCCAGTGGTGAAGGAAGTTTCCACAGCCCTTATTCAGGATAAAGCAGGGGTAATAAGGCTAATAAGGTAAGCTACACAGCCGCGGGAGTGGCTGACTGCACCCTGAGAGATATGAATGACTTCGTGACAGAATGACATGATTGGTCGTAATGTTGTATCAGAGTTTCTAATAGTCCAGTGATAACATGGGAAGAATTAAGTCACATGATATGCTGGTCGTATTGGTATAAATTAACCATACTTTTCAGAGTCGCCATGTTGTGAGGGGTGAGACGCTGAAATACCATAGGGGTCACGACTTTTCAGTTACATGGGAGGCCTGCCCTAAAGCATATTGTATCATTGTTATTATTATTATTATTATGACTCTAATAGGTACCAGAATTTGCTTCAGTAAGACTCGAAATTAGCAACTAAGGGACAGGCAGAGTCAGCCACTACTGACCAGTAGAAAAAAATAGTACTTCTAATTTACTTGAGTATATTTAAAACATTATTTACACAAATAAACAGTTAAAGTGCTTTCACATTGAGGCATGTGAATTTCTTGCCTTAGAAAAAAACCCGTTAAACCTAAATTTACTGTATTAGTAGGACTGGACTTTAATATTTGCGTCTGAATAATAAATTGCATAATTCACTTTTGTTATGTCTTCCGATTGTGCCAAAGAGTGGTTCTTTTCACTATTTATCTATTGCTTTGTGGATTCTGATGCATCTTCTTTGGTACCATAAGAACCTGCTTTCTCCTCCTTGTTTAAGATATTCTGTTCTAAAAACCATGCTGCATAATGCCTGATTTTAAGCTTCAGTTATTTAAGAATTTTGTCTCTTTGACTTGTGTAACACAGTTATCATTTATCATAAAAACGTGGAGGGTAGATGGACCGATTAGAATTTAAAGTGCAGCTGCCTGCTATTTTTAACTAAAAAATTCTCTCTGATGAATTGCAGCCTATGCTTGCACACAGTGAAACAGCCATGTGTTACTATAAGAGAAAAATCAAACTCAGCTAAATGAAATAACAGTGAACTACATTAAAACCCCTTCCTGCGTTCTCTTCACTATGTCTGAGTGAGATGCATGCTGTTGAAATGCCACACGGTCATGCACTTCAGTTTGTCCTCCACACCACCTGTTGTGATACTGACCTTGATCGCAGTAAGCCCAAAGTAGTTGTTAAAGAAAATTCAGATTGTTTCAAAGGCACTTTAAAATGTCACATAAAAAAAACCAAAACATGGAAGGAAAGGTAAACTTTTGCATCTGCTGTGCTTCCACAGAGTGCAGGTCAAGCTGCAGGTCCCTCTGACTCCCTGAGAGGGAGCTGCCATCCGTTAAAGGTGACATGATGTATTTATACTTTGTCCACTGACACAGAGGGGGTGGAATGGGAGGACTGCTAAAACAGTATAATAGACTATGAGCCACACAACACTGGACGTCTATTCAGGTCTCATATATTTGCTAATAAGCGGCAAAGAGTTAACAAAACTCACTGAAACATATTTACTGAAGCCATATGTCAATTTAATACTGAAAAGTCTGAAGTTAAATACAGCATGAAACCCTCATTGTATTCATGTAGTTACATGTATTCATGTCTGCATTGCATCACACTGCTTAACATAACATACTTTGAAGATTTGGGGAACTATTTTTACAGTTTAAAAAAAACAAGACCCAGATATTTTATCTCTAAATACAATTTTCCATTCTACATGTTGCCAGATCTGTTTTGGGATGGTCTAAGCCTCCTGCAAATTTGAGCAGCCTGAAGCTCCATGTCTCAGATTCTAACAACAGCTCATTGGGAGCTATAAAACAACACGCAGTGCCAACTAGTGACAATATCCAAAAGAAAACCCCCAAAAATACAGTTTGTCATTTAAGCTGCAAATGAAAGGACAAGCAAACTGTAGGACACACATTTTGTTGTTTATTTGACAAGGCCAATCAAAGGTGACAATATAGAAAATTATAGACTATTAACGCGTTTTCCTCTTTCATAGTAGCAGTTCAACATGTCAGCTGGTAATTTGCTTGAGCAACACTGTTGGAGCTAGGAGGCCTTTGGGGACTTTGTTAACCCTCCAGCATGTTTAGTGTGCTCTTCTTTCATAAAAATAGGAAATAATACTGTATGTTTTTTTTTGGTTTTTTTAATTTGGTTTTCTTGGTTACGCCTTCAGACTAGTGACCTGTCCAGGGTGTATCCCACTTATTGACGTTAGTGGGTGGCTGGATGGCTGGTTACTCCTTCTTGCTGGACTCTTGTCCTTCAAAGACAGGGTACTTGCTCTCCACATCAGCCCACTTCAAGGTGTCATTAGCCAGATCTTGTACAATCTCTGGCAACTCTGTGATCTGTGATATATTTTTGTAAATTAGTATCCAAAAAAACAACAACAAAAAAAACCCAGATATGGCCCTTTCAAAATCAAAATAGTTAACTGTTTTACCTCGGCCCTGATTTGCCTCATTGAGTCACGGTCTCTCAGAGTGGCCGTGTGAGGCATCTTGTTCACGGTGTCAAAGTCGATGGTGATTCCAAACGCCACACCGATCTCATCTGACCGCGCATAGCGCCTGCCGATGGACCCCGAAGAGTCGTCTACTTTGTAAGACACACCATTTCTGGTCATAGCCTCAGCTAAAAGGAGAAAGATGATGACAAAACCATTAAATTAGTTTTACATTTTGGGAAACTGGATTAAGTATGAAGCTACAGCTATTAGCTGGGTGTAACATTAAGACTATAAATAGGAAGAGACTATAGCTAAAAATGCCTACCTATAAAAGCTGTTAAGTAATACTACATGTATACAATGTATACTCAATATTCCAAGACCTACCATGTCAGACTTATAACCCTGGCAAAGTCATACAGTAATCTGAAAAGAAAATGTAAAAGCAGATGTTTTTGCAGTTTGTTGGTCTGGAGCACTCAGATGTGTGATAACAGAATTCCCAGCAAATTCAGCCCAAGGTCAGGCCGTGCAACATGCAGAGAAATTGCAAATGACCCTGGAGCTATAGCTGAGACTCTACAGGCCTTAGCATGTTAAATGTTAAACTTCATGACAATAGAGACTGAACAAGTATGACTAGTTTGGAAGGGTTGCCAGGACAAAGCCTCTTGTCTCTATAACAAACATGGCAACACGGCTTATTTTGCTTTAATGCACACCATCGTGTTTGGTGAAAACCAAACACAGCATATCAACGTGTGCACCTCATAGCAACTGTCAAGCACGGTGGTGGAGGGATGATGATTTTGGCTTGTTTTCAGCTAATGGACCTGGACACCTTGCAGTCACTGAGTCATCCGTGAACTCCTCTGTACACCAAAGTATCCTATAATCAAATGTGAGGATATCTGTCTGACAGTTAAAGTTCTACTGAAACTGGATCATGCAACAGGACGATGATCCCAAACACATCAGCAAATCTACAACAGAATGGATAAAAAATTAAAGAGTAAAGAATAAAGGTGTTGCAATCGTCCAGTCGAAGTCCAGACCTCAACATGATTGAAATGGTGTGGCAGGACATCAGAGATCAGAGATCCGTGCATAAACAATGCGTGAGAACCTCAATGGACTGAGAGAGCGGACCAAAATATCTCCACAACAATGTGAGAGACTGATAAAATCAAACGGAAACAATTAGTTAAACTAATTACTGCTAAAAGTGATTCTACATGATATTGAATCATGGGGTGTGCTCTCTTTTTCACATGACTGTATCTCTATTCCCAGTGATTACCTAGGGGAAATGAGAAAATCCTCTATTAAATTTGACCAGACTGTAGACAATGTCAGACTAAAGCTAAGCCCAGCTAAGCTAACTATACCCTGGCTCTAGTGGCTCTAGTATTCAATAGTATTTACCAAATACTATTGAAAAGAGTATTTGAGGATTTTAACTGTAACAGCCAACACTCTTCTGAAATGTGAAGATTATACTCACCTAACTGGCGGACGAATGGCACAAAGTCCTGGTTCTGGCTCAAAGGCAGGATGGAGCATTTATATGGAGCCACAATGGTAGGAAAGCTGAAATACTGGCCACAGAATAAAGCACCTTAAATCAAAACAAAACAAACATGTAACTGTTACTCAGATCTGTTTTCTTGTTGTGGCGTATTCTTACCGTCCTCTGTTCATCCCCCTCCCGGACGTGGAATGAGTGCTCGTAGATCGAGTACATGATTCTGCCGATTCCAAAAGAGGGTTCAATTACATTGGGAATAATCTCCTCCACTGTGGCAGGAAAAAACAGAGATACTTAAGGGTTTTTCGTTGTTGTTGTTGTTGTTTTTGCTCCCTCCACAATAACCCGCCTACTCCGGCATTAAAAAACAGGATTGATATCACCTCTTACCATGCAGGGTTTTCTGGAACCTCTTCACACTGACCATGTCTTGGGTGAGTTTGAAGGTTTTGCCCTCTGTCTCAAAGCTGAACTCCCTACACGCAGAAACACAACATCAAGTCACAAAATACTTAATAATGAACTTTATGGTTGTTAAGAGCATGCACTGTCATTAATTACCCTGTTTCACTGAGAAGCTTCTCCTGATCGCTGATGTAGCATTCGTCACAGACAGCCAGATACTCCAGAGCCAGCTTGGCATCCTTTTTGTAGGCCATTCCGATGGTGCCTTTGTTGGGCTCAAACTGGGTGACATTTACTGTTTTGTATGAACAAATTAAGGCATAAAACTTGGATAAAAAACATAACAATGGAGAAAGGATGGATAAAGCCACTGAGCCATCAGCCACTGGTTGGTAAAGCCATGTTTTGAAGCCTTGACTTAAGCATTTTGGTCATCGCCATCTTGTGTTTTTGAAAGACCTGGCTGAGATACACTGCACATCTGTACACGGTTAATGTCTATTTTACTCTAACTCGGACTGTAATTTACAATATAAACACCCTTCTATATCAGGGCTTAAAACTTGCTCCAGACCATAAACTCATTAAAAAAACAGTGTTAAAAAAAGTGTAATAGGGTTTTTTCCTCAAACAATTTTACTTCTTTTTGCAACCATGGGCCCCCTGCTGGCCAATACAAAGAATGCAAGTTGAAGATTGAGCCTTCATTTTTCAAACCTGTATCCACAGCCAGCATTAAATCTAACATTCTGAAATATCTTTTTTGGACAGTGTAATCATATTAAACCACGGCTTTCCTTCCTTCCTCCTCACCCCCAATGGTTGCAGTAATGACTGTCCCTGCCTGAGCTGGTTCTGCTGGAGGTTTCCTGTTGTTAAATAGGGGAGTTTTTCCTTCACACCGTTACCAACTGTAGGGTCTTTACCTTTTAATATAAAGCTGAGGTGACTGTTGGTGTGAGTTGGTGCTCTTTAAATAAACTTGAATTGAAATGAAGGAAATTGTTCAAAGGCAAGAACCTATATTGTAAAAAAATAAAGTTGCATGTTTTAAAATGTTTTATTAATAGGCTTTAGGTCTGACCTGGCACAAACTGTAATTTAGTGTACTTATAGTCAAGTTTTTGGACTGGGACAACAGAAGGATATGGGCTCTTTTAGCGTCTTTTCTGCCACCAGAGGGACTTTGGTGGCTCTGGAGTGACACGAAAGGTCGTAACAGGAGCGATCAGCACAGCCCACAATTTCAATCCAGCCCTGAAGAAGAAAAAACACAGAGGTACAACAACAAATTTAAAACAGGATGCTGTCTTTCTAATGTTTTCAATGGTTTTGTAGGTCTCTAAGTGGGAGTGAAAGAAGGAATATTTACATAGGAGGTTTTGGACTCAGCATCCCAGCAGTCACATGCGTAATGAGCCATCTCATTTTCCATGTGCTGACGAAAGCGCACTTTGTCTTTGGACAGTCCCACTTTGATCAGATACAGGTAGATTCTTCCAATAAAGTAGCCCAGCACAGAGTTGTTGATGACTCCCTGCCGCAGAGAGACAGTGAATATAAAGATGTGCATTAAAAACTGACTGAAATCCCAAACTTGCTTCTAATCATTCATCTTTCATTTATGCTATAGTTTTGGTACTCTAAGGTTGTCAGTAAAATGGTACCTACCTGCTCCACAGCATCTCCCAACCTCATCATTTGTGCTGACTGTCCGCTTGTCTGAGCCTCGGAGGAGAACAGCATGATCTCCAGGTCGGCCACATTGCAGAATTTAGGGTGGACCTTCTCATTTGGGTCCACGAAGTGCTCGATCTCAGCCATGGTGAACTCCCTGCAAGCAGGAAATGCTGATATTTCACTCAACATCCCTTAGGAACACAGCAATAATTCATTCTAAGCATTACCTAACACGAATGAGTCCAGAGCGAGGAGATATTTCATTCCTGAAGGAGTTTCCGATCTGAGCAGCAGCAAAGGGAAGCTTTCCCTGGTTGAACTCCAACAGACGCTTGAAGTTGAGGAACATTCCCTGAGCCGTTTCAGGTCGCAGGTAGCTGCAAAATCGAAATCAGCGTGCACAATTTCAACACAACAAAATAATAAACCTTGAAAGAAATGTTGCAGGTGCAGATATGAGTACCCAGGCGTGTTCCCTCCAGGCCCAATGGACGTCTGAAACATGAGGTTGAAGGAGACGGGAGGTGTGAGGTCATTTCCTGTGGCAGGAGACTTGACGTTGTATTTCACAAACAGATCGGCCAGCTCCTGCTGAGTGTAGTTATCCATCTGAAACAGAGGGACCACAAATGCATCAGAGGATTATTTCTTCACCAACACACCGGTGCTTGTGTGTTTGTGAGGTACACACCTGTGTGATGACATCCTCCATTTCATTCACCTTCTCCGCTGAGCATTTCTCCTCACACATCAGTTTCTTTAAGTGAGCTGTGAGGAATAAAACGAAAAAGAATATAGATGCAAGGATTAACACGCACATTTTTAAATTATTGTTTCATTGATGTGTTTGCCTGTTTGGTTTTAGCCCAAAATGTGATCTAAGAAAAACAGCCGGTCAATAAGTCCTTGATAAAAATGTACAATAAAAAAAAGGGTCAAAGGTTATGCAAAGAAACCTATAGACAACATCTTCATGTGCAAAATTGCTCAAAATATCCCTTTAACTAACAACACGAGCTTAAAATAGGTATTTATTACAAACTCTATTTATATGTCAAATAATTATTCCAGTTTTTTTTTTCTTTTTTAAAAGGTCTGTTGACCTGCTTGACCGATGTCAGATGGAAGAAAACACTTATCGGTTATCTGTGACAGCTCGAAATCAAAGATCCAAAATTCCTCAGAGGAGATACTACCCAGCAGGGCAAGTAAAAACCTGTTCAGAACTCGCTCTGCAGGGAAATAAATATCACCAAAGTATGTCCAACATCAGCAAGATTATGATGCTACTCTGTATTTTTTCATAGTTCCTTTAGTTTTCTGTCATTTTCTGTCTATGTCATGAAATCTGACACCTTGTCAGAAAGTTTAAAGTCACCTTTGAGAAGATGATCTGCCCGGTAGCATTCCCCTGTCTTGGCATCTTTCACCATGTAGTCAGCAAATTTATCCACGTGCCCAGAAGTCCTGAAACAAATGGGGAACTGGTTATAGGACAAATGCATTAGAAGTCAAACTTGAATTTGTGCTTACCTACTTGAGGACGGGCTCAGGAGTCAGCATGGTGCAGTCGATCTCCAGGATCTGCTCCTCCTGGATGAAGTGCTGCCTCCATGCCTGCAGGATGTTGTTCTTCAGAGCGCAGCCCACAGGCCCGAAGTCGTACAGGCCGCTCACACCTGAAGAACAAGTAGATTCTTTTAAAAATAAAATAATTATTGATTAAACAATGAAGCATTTCCACAAGTCTTTTCTTGTTTTTTTTCAGCTTCCTGTATCAGCTTCTGTTATCCTTTCTTTCTTCTACCTTACCTCCATATATGGCAAATGCCTGATCATAGAAGAACCTTCTCTTCAATGTATCCTCCATCTTCACTCGGTCCACTGTGTCCCCTTTGGGCTGCAGAGTCAGTTCCTGTAATGGGAAATGATGGTGTGTGGCACTATTTTTTAACCAGAGTCGGGGTTGTAAAACAGAGCAGAGAGGCAAACTGAAAGCGGAATCAGTACAAAGGCCAATCGCGAGCTGTGAACCTCTCACCTTTGTTTCAAGGGTCTTCTTCCGTGCTTTCAGCTCTGCAGCAGCTTTGCTCACCTCCTGCTCCGAAGCACCTTTCTCCCTTAGCTCACGGACTAAGTCACCCTGCAGAACAGAACTACACTTTACCTCCTCTCTACACTCGGACTCAACACCATCCTTTCATAAGGGAATTATGTAAGTTTATATGTGGAAAAAAGGGACTTAAAAAAACAAAACATTTCTCCCAAGTTTTCATACATTGTAGAAACCAGTGTCTGTGATTGAAATAATGAAAGTAAGGAGTGTGTGCACTGAAAAAGTCATAACCTTTCATTTTAACGTCAGTTTTTTATGCTGTTAAGGCTCTTACATGTGTTTTTTGCAGACTAATTATGTGGTTTTTCCAGTTTCAGTAACAAAGGGTAAGCAATGCTCTGACACGTGAAAAAAAAGGCAGATACTTGAAATGATCATGATCTGTTTAGCTAAACCAACTATGATTAAAAAGTAATAAGAATAAGCGCTTGTTGAGGAGCTGCTGTTGTTTGTTTGAGAAAAAAAATCTGGAAAATGAGCATCATCTTCAGATGAAAAACCTACCTGTTCCCGCACAGCCTGCCTTAAAGGAGCCAGTAATTCTTCCATCCTGACACTCAACACGTTGTTGCTCTTGTTAAAGTCTCCACTTTGCTTCGAGCTTCCTTCAGTCAGAGAGAGAGGGAATTTTTTCTCTTTTATAGTCTGACTCTGGCAACGAGGTTGTTGTGTTGCATCATCCAGGAAGCTCAAATTAATTCTGCATTTCAGGTTGAACTCCAAACCAAACTGGTCCTGACTTTCTGTCAAGAGTAGTGTTTAGTCAGCATTAACAGCCTCTAGTAATACATGTAAAAAAAAATGTCCCCAGGGTAGAAATACCTTGTTGTGGCTCTTTTGTTCCTCCATCCAAGTATGAGCTCTGACTACAGTACCAAAAGACTATTTTCCATTATCTGAGACAAGTTTAATAACTAAATAACACGACGCATAAATGCACAAAGTGAAACTATTTGACTATTGTACACAGTGAACTTGACCCCAGTGTGCTTAACTCTGCATGAAAGTATTTTGGAAACTTTGTCCTAAACAAGTATAACCGAACACCAGTGATGTCTGGAAGTCAGAAATCTCATTCTGCTCACTCTGTGTGTGTCTATGACGTTTTATCCTTAACAATTATTCAGTAGCAAAGTAACATCTGGTGTGAACATCTGTCAGATCAAGTCTGAGGGTCAGTGTGCTGTGATGACCCCTTTGTGAATGAGGAAGCAGCCCAAAGAAGCTTTGGTAGAAGGCACAGTCTTCTGGATCACTGAGGTGAAAAAGGCTCAACTTACTGAAAAACGGATCGTCCAATGTGTCCAAACTCTTGATCTGTACATGTGGCAGAATTATTAGTTTTTGGAATAGAGACCCAGTAATCTGGCTAACCAGCTAAACAAATATCCATTTAGGATGTTTGTGCCTTAGGCTTTGGGCTTTTCTGAGTAATCACAGTAATAAAGGAAGAATCCACACTTAAAGCCTTTGTAAGTTCACCTGAACAGTGGTGCCTTATTGTGCATGTAGGACAGCAAAAACCCGCTTACCTTTACCCACCTTTGAGAATTTAATAGGCCCTTAATACAGAAAAAATACAAATTAACTAATAATGAATGTAACAGTGAATCAGTGGGGCCAGCTAGTGGTGAAAATTAACACTATCACAATTACTGCTTTATTTTCCATCCATCTTCTTCCAACTCTCCAATTAAGCATCACGGGGGTGGAGGGAACACTGGAGCCTATCCTGGCTGTCACAGGGCAAAAGGCAGGGTACACACCCAAACAATTTAGAGTTGTTATTTAACCAACTCTTAAGTACATCTTTGGAAGTAAACCAGAGTACTCACACAGAAAAATCCCAGTGGATTTGAACCCAGGACCTACTTACTGTTAGGCAACCCTGTTAACCACAACACCACAGTGCAGGACGTTGCTTTGCTTTGAATTCTCAGAAATGATGTTGAGGTATGGGAGGGAAGAAAAAAAAAAAAATCTTCCACAAGAATCTCACTTTTAACAAAAACAATATAATCACAGTAAGACGCAGAATATCTGTCATAGATGGGAAACATGAATGGATACGCTGCTTTACACACATTAACTTATCGTGTGTTTAAAACAATTTAGCTGATTATTCTTGTTTTTAAATCAGACTGGATTTACTCGTTTCATTCACGTTGGCTTTTATACACCGTTTATGTTAAAACTAATAAAACTGATGCGTTGGAAATTTTTAGTCCACATTTTTTTCCACTGGAGGGGGACAAAAACAAAACAAAAAAAAAAACAACCCAACAACACACTAGCTAAAAGAAGCAAACATTCAAAATATGGTTTAAATTTCCAAGCATTAAGATTTTAGTTTTGGGGGTCACCTTAAAAACGCTTGAATTACCGTAAGCTTAAGAAGACATGTTTGCGGCCTGACACTTTCCTTCTTGCACTTAAAAGCAATCACTGAGCAGCAGTGGCTCAAAAACAAGATGAAAATATCACAGCTGTTTGCCCGTGTCCTGTAAGTGCTGACTCTTTTTATTGAAACTGTTAAATATCTCAATCAGATCTGCCTGAAAACTGGAATGGTGGAAGCTTCCTTCCACTGACAACACCCTGATTACATTTTCTCCCTTTTAACATCGTATTGGCATGGTCGTGCATGGATGAAATGCTGCTCGTCAATGAAACAACAGTCCCGTTCAAGCTTCACCACAACTGTTAAGATATGATAAATACATGACAATTTAGTGATTTGCAGTGGTGTGGAAAACAAGGAGGGCTCTGTGCGCCACTACAGCTCGTCACAATCCAGTCGCAGTAATCTTCGCGGCGGTGCATAAGCAACGAGTCTGTGGATTTTTTTATGAAGTGGCTGGCAGATGGGAGAGCTCTAATCTTCGTTCGCGTCCTTCTTGCTGGTCTCCTGTCCTTCGAAGATGGGGTACTTGCTCTCCACTTCCGCCCAGGTCAATGTGCCGCTGGCCAAATCCCGAACGATCACGGGCAGCTCGCTGACCTGTGAGGAGGAAAAAAAAAAAAGGAGTGTTTTTACTTAATGGTGTTAAATGGTGTGTGTGTGGAACTCGAGGAGAAATGCACTTGGAGTAGGGTTAAGTCATGTTGCTGGTAATTTTACTGTCGGAGTAACAGTCACAAAATAGATAAACAAAAAGAATTATCAATCAAGTCTGAAGATATTTGTGGCTCGTGTTTCGGCATCACTCAGAGCCCAACACGTAACCAAGCGTAAAACCAGAGAAAAATGGACTTGAAGCTTAAAAAAAAACCCAATTGGGGTTGTTGTTGTTGCTGCATGACTAAAGAGCAGTTGCACAGTTTATGCATGCAGCTGTACTGATGAGTAACAGGAATATTTGTTCAATGAAATGCGAGTGAAACAGACTGATATACATCATCTGCTGGCACACTGGGAAGCTCAGTCTCATTCCAGCCGTGCACGTCCTCACATCTTTCCACTCTGTTATTCTTCTGTCGAGGTGGACGCACATTTTCAGTGTTATTGTTTGCTTGTTTATCCCTTCGTGTTTCTCAACATGATAATCAAATAGCACCAAGCTGAATTTCATAACTTGTAGAGAGGTGAAGCACAGGCAGAGGAGGAAACTCATTGGGCCTTATTTGCATAACTTTTTGGTCGGAATTCATAGAATTATTTTATCAGATTTGTTTTTTGTTTTTTTTTTTTAAACGTAACAGACATAAAAGCTTACGGTAAATTTTAAAATACATGGCTAAATAGAAGGTTTTAGGTGGGAGGTTTAACGCCATACTGTTAATGGGGAAGAAAAAAAATCCACACTGCACAGCTGTCACAGACTCACACATTTTTAGAAGTGCAGAGCACAGAGTGCTTTCTCTTTATTGGTCGCCATCTTGACTGAGATTGAAGGGAGTGGGAGGGGAGCTCGCCACGGCTTCCTACCAGCAACCACATGAAACTCGTGAATCCTCTCCTAACAGTAACTAACGCTAACAGACCATTACTGCAGAACGGCTGCAGAATTAAAGCACTTTGAAATTGGATGATTCTTTTCGATACACCTTCATTTTTCCAAAACACCTTAGACCCACAGAATGTGCAGAATTACAAGTAAGATTAAATAAATAACAGGTGTATGCATTAACCTTCTAATTTAAACATGTCAATATTCCTTTTTAATTTTTATCTTAAACTCTTATCTTTAAATTAAAAATGACTTCTATCATTGCTGGATGACATCACTTACAATCAACTTCCTGCAATGGATGAATAGAAAAGCGCTATATAAATGGATTACATTAAACACCTACTCTACTGTACAGTCTATGTTTTGGAGACAATTTTTCCTACTTATGTGGCACCAAACCACACAGTAAAACTGATCAGGTCACTGAGCTGAAAGGTTATGAAAATCACTACCATGGTTGCTCAGTTTTTCTGTGATGTGACAAAAGCATCCAAGAGTTTACCTGCGCAGCCCTAACGCATGTAAAAATGGAATGAAGTGAAGCAGTACCTCAGCCCTGATTTGCCTCATAGAGTCACGGTCTCTCAGAGTGGCTGTGTGAGGCGTTTTGTTCACACTGTCGAAGTCAATGGTGATTCCAAACGCCACACCGATCTCATCCGTCCTGGCGTAGCGCCTCCCGATGGATCCTGAAGAGTCGTCCACCTTGTGAGATACGCCGTTTCTGGTCAGCGCCTCCGCTAAGGGGAAAAGAAAAAAAAAAAAAGCAGTTGGAGAAAGTGCTATTTTTCCTTTGTGACTGAAGTAGGATGCTTAATTTTGCGATCGCTTACATAATTCCCTCACGAAAGGCATGAATTCTTGGTTTTGACTCAGAGGCAGGACGGAACATTTGTAAGGCGCGACAGTGGCAGGGAAGCTAAAATACTGCAGTAAAAATAAAGACAGGTCGTTACAGGAAACCAGCAAACATAAAACAACTTATGCAAAATGCTAAAATAGCGTTCAACAGAAAGCTATGAAGAAAAAAAGCCCAGTTACTGGGCAAAAATACTCAACTCTGTAAGGAGCTACAAGAATATAACAAAATCAGGTGAATGAAATTACTTCCTACTCTTTAACTCGTTAGTAAAATAAATATAAATCAGTCACAAGGATTGGATGCCACAGATCAAAATAAAATCATAAAGAAATAAATGAACTAGATGAGTGCATCAGCACTGAACAAGGTATCATTTTGTAAGGGCAGAAACATCGATGTTGTCAGACTTACCGTTCTTTGTTCGTCGCCTTCTCTGACCTGGAATGTGTGCTCAAAGATGGTGTACATGATCCTACCGATGCCAAACGAGGGCTCGATCACGTTGGGAACAACTTCCTCCACTGTGGACGGCAGAGACAATATAAAACCGCTCGCTCTGCTATCATTTCCCTCACATTTCTCTCAAGTGAAACCCAATTCAATTCAATTTTATTTATACAGCGCCAAATCACAACAACAGTCGCCTCAAGGCGCTTTATATCGTAAGGTAGACTCTACAATACTCACCATGCAGAGTCTTCTGGAATCGCTTCACACTGACCATGTCCTTTGTGAGTTTGAATGCCTTGCCTTCTGTCTCGATAGTGAACTCTCTGAGGAGTACAAATGTGAAAACCGAACTCTTTCTGGAAAATGTACTTGTCACAACCATCAGTATGACTCCGATTAGCCACAACACTCACCCAGTCTCACTGAGCAGCTTCTCCTGGTCTGTAATAAAGCATTCGTCACACACAGAGAGGTACTCCATGACTATCTTTGCATCCTTCTTGTATGCCTTCCCGATGGCTCCTTTATTTGGCTCAAACTGGACGACATTTACAGTTTTGTGTGGAGAAGTTAAGGAGAAACACCGATCATCAACATCAAAAGGCTCTTTCGTGTTTTGAGACTTTCTTTGAAGTGTTGTTTCTACTGTGATTTAAGGATATGGGTTCTTTTAGAGGCTTTTCGGCAACCAGAGGGACCTTTGTGGCCCGTGCGTGGCACTGCAGATCGTAACAGGACCGATCAGCGCAGCCTACGATCTCGATCCAGCCCTGCAGGGGACAAACATTACTTTGAGCGTTAGAATAAGAACAAGCCGATAAAGCTGTGAGGAAGCACTGCAGTGGGACGTACGTAGGAGGTTTTGGCTTCAGCGTCCCAGCAGTCACAGGCGTAGTGAGCCATCTCGTTGTCCATGTGCTGTCGGAAACGCAGCTTGTCTTTGGCAATACCAACTTTAGTAAGGTAGAGGTAGATCCTCCCAATGAAATATCCCAGGACGGAGTTGTTGATCACTCCCTAAGTGAGACAAGATACATTTCAGATACATTTTTTGTTGCTTTTCATCTTAAACTCATCTTACGATGATTATTTTGGAGTTGAAATCACCATTGGTGTCCTAATGTTATGACTACCTGCTCTACAGCGTCTCCCAGCTTCATGATCTGTGCAGACTGGCCGCTGGTCTGAGCCTTGGAGGAGTATAACATGATGTCCAGGTCAGCTACGTTGGGGAATTTGGGGTGATCCTTTTCATTCGGGTCCACAAAGTGCTCAATCTCAGCCATGGTGAACTCTCTGCAGAAAAACATATTACACAGTTACATTCCTGTTTTCTCTCTCAGCTTAAAAACGAAATATTATTTGAGCCAGAGGACACCCCCCCTCCTCACCTGACACGAATGAGTCCAGAGCGAGGAGAGATTTCGTTCCTGAAGGAGTTTCCTATCTGAGCAGCAGCGAATGGCAGTTTTCCCTGGTTGAATTCCAAAAGACGCTTGAAGTTGAGGAATATTCCCTGAGCTGTTTCAGGCCTCAGATAGCTGCAAATGCAGATTGCTTAAAAATCAAAATCAGTGACACAAACATGAGGAAAAAATGTCTGCACTGTGCCGAGGAGTCATTTTACCCTGCCATATTCCCCCCTGGTCCAATGGACGTCTGAAACATCAGGTTGAAGGAGATGGGAGGCGTGAGCTCATTTCCTGTGGTGGGGGACTTGACGCTGTATTTCACAAAGAGGTCGGACAGCTCTTGTTGGGTGTAGTTGTCCAACTGGAAAAATGGTAACCCAAAAAAAGCAAAATCAGTGATTTAGAGCCTTGCCAGAAACAACTGTTTTTCAACATGACTCCTCATTTTGTCTCAGTTAACACAGACCTGGGTGATGACGCTCTCCATCTCAGCCTTCTTCTCTGCTGTGCACTTCTTATCAGACATCAGCTTCTGAAGATGGGCTGTATGACACAGAAAAACCAGGCGGTGGTGTTTTTTGTTGCGTTTTGTTTTTTGTGACTTCCCACCAACATCCCAGCCTGCCCCCAACACCTACAGCGAGTCCTACAGTGCTCAACGTAAATATAGTCATTATAAACAGTATGTGTGAATGCGTGTGTGCTCAGCTAGCGCTGTGCATTAAAAGAAGCATGACAAGTGAAGTCCAATTCCACCTGGTAGGAGACCGGGGGGCCAAGGCACCCGACAACCCCTGCACCAATCGCACCCCACAGACCTGGCATCCAGAGGAGGCCTTATATGTCCTCCACATTGGTTGCACACTATTTATGTCATCTCCTAATCAGTTAAAATGGCAGCATATTCATTCATGTTTATTTACAATTTACAGTGTCACAACTCTGGGATGTGTACGTATGACAGACAAAAAGCATAAAAGGTCCACTTTAAATCAAGCTGTGATTTAAAGTGGACACAGTTGTGATGTTTTTGTAAGCTGCAATAACGATAACAAACAGTATTGTGAAACATAAAAAACTGACTATATGTGAAAATGTGCTGCAAACTAAAAAGCTTCATGAAAACATGCTTGTTTTGTTTTTGGTTCTTCATGTAATTTGAGGTACCTCTGTTATTAAATAGTACACATTTTTGTTCCATCTGGGCAAATTATTCTTAATAAAACCTTTTGGGACCAGACACCGCCTCAGTCCATCACCACAAGCTCTTGGTACAGTTCCAGCCTCTTGGATTCTAAGGGCTGTATTACTTTGTGAGCCCTGTGTGATTTCTGATGGTCCAGCCCCTTCCACCCCCCCTCAGGCATAACAGCGATACTCAGAATAGGTAACGAGCAGCAGTTGTCCCTCCCGTCTGCAAAGTCCCATGAATAATACAGATGTAGCTTTAGTTTACACAGTGCTGGAAGACGAGAAGCAAACCACGCTCACCTTTGAGGAGGTGGTCAGCCCTGAAACATTCGCCATTCTTGACATCTTTCACCATGTAGTCAGCAAATTTGTCCACATGTCCTGAAGTCCTGGTGGAAGAAATAATGTAATAAGTGTATTAATGTGAAGGATTCAAAATGCATCCCAAAGAAACTTGTACATTCAACAGTGTATCTGCAACCGGGCTATGGAAAGCTGCTATTACTGGCAGCTTCCATGCATAAAATCGCAGAAATCAATATGCGCCCGTTAACAAAAACCCACAGTTCAGCACTTTGGAGCTGACTCTAGGAACCACTAGGCGCCTTTTTTAGCAGTTTCTGAATTACCCTTTATTAAATATAAATAAACAGCCTATAAAAGGCTAAATATGAATGTTGAGAGCACGACTACAACAGGTTCAGTGCACCTACTTGAGGACGGACTCGGGGGTCAGCATGGTGCAGTCGATCTCCAGGATCTGCTCCTCCTGGATGAAGTGCTGCCTCCACGCCTGCAGGATGTTGTTCTTCAGGGCGCAGCCCACGGGGCCGAAGTCATACAGGCCGCTCACACCTGGGGAGCATTACTGCATGGTAACAAAACGCTTAAAGACGCCATCACACGCTGGCTTAAGCACTAACCGAAAGCTTCATTTCCACTGCTAGCTATCCAGGTCTTACCTCCATAGATAGCGAAGGCCTGGTCGTAGAAGAATCGCCTCTTGAGGGTATCCTCCATCTTGGTTCTGTCAACGATGTCATCTTTCGGTTGCAGTGCCAACTCCTGCAATTTTTATATAAAATGCCAAGATTAAAACACAACAATACCTGAGCATTAAAGTCTGTTCTTGGCCTTAAAACAAAGAGCCTTCCTGGCAAGATTATTAGAGTTGACTAAAACTAGATGAAAATGCTTTCAGAGGATTGTGTGTGTTTATTGTCATATCTGTCCTAATTTTCCTCAATTTTGGCACTGACATACGCCATCCACATATTACACTAATAAACATTAAACACTTCCAAACAATAACTATGCTGAATCACAAAAATCCACTCTGGAAACTAAATGAAACTAAGCTGAATTAAAAACAGAAAGTCAAAAAAATTAAAACTAATTAGAAAATACAAAACTAGAATAACAACTTTGCTTCCAGGACCCTCTTACTTGCGTTCCTTTACCATTCAGGTCTGACTCGGGTATCATTTTGTGAGATATGTTAAGATCTTTTATAACCCAATATCTGATCGTCTTGTACAGGAGGGGGAGAAAAAGGTTTGAAAATACACAAGTGATCTCAAAACCCCAGATTTTACCATTCTTTGTCATTTTGGTATAGTTTTCAAAGCATCCCAGCCAGGTGGACTGATGATACACTTCTCAGCTTTAATGAAAAGCATCAGAGCGGCCTGGCTGTCTGGGGGTGTGTAAGCACTTGAAGAGCATATCATATATCTAAAGTTTAACTGCTCCAGAATACAGTCAGCTCAAGTGGATTTAATTTACTTACCTTGGCCTCCAGAGTCCTCTTCCTCGCCTTTAGTTCTGCTACAGCTTTAGTAATATCCACATCTGGAGCTCCATCCTGTTTCATTTGGCGAACCAGGTCCCCCTAAACAGAGAGATTATTACTGCCAGCTAAAAACATACTGCCCGAGTATGGGCATGCTTACAAAGAAATCTGCTGAAGGATCAGTGTTGTGTAGGGTTTTTGTGTGTGTGTGTGTGTGTGTGTGTGTTAGCAGTACAAATTTGGCTTCCAATCATAACCACACCCTTTCCACAAGTGTCTGCAAAAGCAGCTGCAACAGCAGCAGCTCAATGAAACGTGGCAGAGAGCGCAGACATGATTGACAGCTAACGTTAGCAGCTAGCTAGAAAGCAACTGATTCATTGACAGCGAGCAGCCGGTCGTGTTAGCCGGCTAGCCTTACGAGGGCGCAAGGCTAATGTGACAGAGTGGGAGGTACTAAAATATATATCTAATCACAGTGAGAACAAACACTCTTTATCTATAACGATAAAGATAGGCGATAAGTCCCAATTACCTGTTCTTTCACTGCAAGCCTCAAAGGGGCGAGAACCTCCTCAATGTTGCCGTCCATGGTTTGTCCTTCCGCCAGCTGCAGCCACAGGCTTGTCTTCTTCTTCTTACACAAGCACACCGACGTTGAAAACGGCCGGTTTTTACGCGGGTAGCGAAGCGACAGTCGAACAAACCGGACCGTGGACACCGGGCAGGAGCGGAAAATCTCAGTGCTGGTCCTCAACAGTGCTGATGCTGCGCCGCGAAGAAGCATGGACCGGAGTAATGCGAGATAGAGAATGATGAAATCTGTGAGAGCAAGTAAACACTGCTTCCACCGCCGGGGAGCACTTTCTCTACGCCACACGTACGCTGTGTGCACTATCGGCAGATTCGTCACACATGCTGACGGGTTAAAATAAAAAAAATTTTTTTTTAAAAGAAATCATAAATAAAATGTTAAAAAAATAAAATAAAATGAATTTTAAAAAATTTAGGTTAGATTGTTTTTTTGTCATCTACGATAACAACTTAATTCTATAGTATATATTCTGGATTACTGCTCTATCACCGAGTTATATCTATTGCCCTTTTGATCTATCTATATAGCTAACTAGTTAACATGTGTGCATAAAATTCAATTCAGTTCAATTCACTTCAGTTTTATTTATTTGGCGCCAGATCACAACAACAGTTGCCTCGAGACACTTTATATTCCAAGGTAAAAACCCTACAATATTACAGAGAAACTCCAGCAATCAGACAACCCCCTATGAGGACGTAAAAAAGGGAGAAAAACTCTAGCCACTGTAATCAGTAAATTTGAATTTGTCAACAAATAAACAAATCAACAAATCTATTATCAGCTCATACAGATGTTTGATTGATCAGTGTAACTACAAGCATTTATTTCAGTTATTTACAAAAATGATTACATTTTCCGAGAGAAAAGAATAACTAAAACAGCTATGAACCGACTTCAGTCTGTTTATTGTAGGGTACGGGTCAGAACTAAATAATTACAGCAATTCAGAAATGGTAACCTTGCGTGTCTCTCTGTGGATACTGTGGAGTTGAAGATGAAGCCCTCTTTCTATCTTCCACGCTTCTCACAAGAAAAGAAGGAAAAACAAACTTATTAGACCTCAGATCTCTCTGTTTTTTCTTTTAGATCTGTGTGGATCCATATTAATGTGCCCAATGATATTTTCTGATGTCTTTTGCACAACTGGCTTTTTTGTAAGGGCAAGGAGCAGATCACTCTTCCAACAAGATAAATGCCAGACACTTCATGTATCCCTTAGGGCTCAAATCTCATCATCTCAGCCTCATTAAAACATGCCCTTATTCTGCAGCGGAATGACAAGATGTGACCTGCAGGGTTTCCATCATTTACCACTCACCCATCAATAAGAAAAGTTACTGGCATTTAATTGATACTGGGTGGCTTGTCAAGGTCTTTTCAATGCAGCGCCTACTATATTTTTTTTAAACCTGCAATGCTTCATCTGCTTCATGCTTTACTGTAAACAGATAGAAGTGGAGGTTTTCATGGTGGGCCATGTGGCTATTAGGGATTTAGTTATTTACATGTTTTCCTCTCTGTGATATGCAAAATATTTAAAGCCTGTAGAATTGGTTCCTGGAATAACAATGGTCTTTAGTATGTAAAACTATTAAAACAGTCAGCTACTGCTTGAATAATGCCGTTACATTCAAAGTATAGGATCAAGTGGCCAAAGATGACATATTAGAATGGAAATAAAACAACAAGTAGTACTAATGACAAGCCTTCCACCTAGTGGAAGAGTTTATATCTCTTCCACTAGGTGGCAGCAGAGGTAAACTAATGAGCCAATACAGTGTTCGACCTTTCCTTTCCAGCAACACAGAAAAGCCAAGTTCAAACTTGAGCAGGGAATTTAGCTTCATGCCTACTTTTTCTTCAGATTATTTTTTTGTTTTGCTTTGCTTTTTAACTGAGAGTCAAGCCCCTAAACTGGGGTAGGAGTGCTACATTTTATAGTTTTGTAGTAGTCATACTATAGATCTGTGACACCCTCCCATAAAATCTCTGGTTACTCCCAAGTAAAATAAATCTCCAGATTAGGGCACTGAGGTCTCTTATATCTGAAGGACTTCTCCTTTTTTGTAAATACACACTTTGAGGGACTGAACGTGCTTGAAAACTAATATAATTTACAGTAAATGAAATTCATGAAAAGCCATGAAAGGTTTCATGTAATGTGTGATTAACGGGTTTGGGAAAATGGAAATAATTAAAATTACAGTGAAAATCAATAAATATAATGAACCAACTTCAGGTATACTTCAGGTATTACTTCTGCTTCATCTGTCATGGATTAACAAGGGAACAGGCCACACCTGGTCATGAAACTGCTTATTACTGCTTATTACTTTTTAGTCAAAAAATGTAAATGTAAAAAATGTATGTAATTTTTAAACAGTTAATGCAATGCTGTTGTTTTAATTAAAGCTGAAAGTCTGCACTTTGATCACATCTTGACTGTTTGATTTAAAATCCACAGTGGGGACGTGCAGAGGCAAAACTACAAACTTTGTGTCTTTGTCCCACAAATGAAATATGTGGGAAATATTGGCCAATTTATATGAAATGTTCACAGTGACTTCTGCACATGATATAAAGCAACATGATCTGACATGTGGACGCATCGAATTCCTTATAGTTCTCTCTAATAAGAGCCCAGACCTGAATAAAGCTACAAGATCAATTACCAATTACCAAAAAAGCAGGGACGCTGTTTAAAATGTAAATAAAAACAGAATGCAATGATGTACAAATTTTACAAAAACATATTTATTAATGGTACCATAGAACACAGAAAAAGGAAGGAACAGAGTCGTGTTTACCGCTGTGTAGCAGCCTGTAAATGTTTGGGAACTGAACAAACCAGCTGCTGGACTTTGGGGAGTCCTGGGTCTTCTTTGTTGTATTTTTTGTTTCATGATGTTTTCAGTTGATAAAAGGTCCAGCACTTGGACTCTTCTATATGAAGCCATGCTGTTTAACATGTATGTGGTTTAACATTGTCTTGCTAAAATATGTAAGGCCTTCCCTGAAAAATGTTGCCTGGATGGGAGCAAATAAAACCTCAGCATTGATGGTGCTGTTCCAGATGTGCAACCTGGCAGCTCCATAGGCACTAATGTACCCACATACCATCAGAGATGAAGGCTTTTAAACTGAGAGCTGATAACAAGCTGAATGGTCCCACTCCTCTTTCCCTTAGACCATTTTAAATGAGCTTTGGTCCAGAGAAGACAGCTGTGTTCCTGGATCATGTTCATTCATAGCTTCTTCTTTGCATGATAGAGGTTTAACCTGCCTGTGTGGATAGCATGGTGAACTGACTATTGATTCATGTATATACTCGGTACTGATTTTTAGCCTTGTCCAAACTTTTTTGAGACATGTTGCTATCATCAAATACAAAATGATCTAATATTTTTTCATGAAAGAGTACAATGTCTCAGATAAAACATTTGATTTTATGAGATTTGCAAATCATTGAATTCTGTTTGTATATACCGTACATTTTAAACAGGGTCCCACATTTTTGCAGTTGGAGTTGAACATTTTTTGCAATAAAGCACCTGCAACCGTCAGTGTCCCAGTTTATACAAAAGTGTTATGGTCCAGTTGCAGCTTTAATACAAATGTGCTGCCTTACATTGCAGGATTTAGACTACTCTGTGTCCCTTTACAAGCTTCACTGTGCCACTGTTTATACGATGCTGAAAGGTATATAGAGGTTTAAGAGCAACCTCAAAGGCTCAAGAACCTGCAGACACAGAGAGACTCATGCAGAACGAGAGAGATTATTCAGTGATACCAGCTCCTTACTGAACTACACCCACACTCATAAAACATTCAAGCACCCTGCAGTCTGACAGCGCATTTGAAGGCAGTGAAAAAGATCATCTGTGTCCTATCAAAGTTAATATCAAGAAGATATTTATTTTAATTATTCATCAACAGAAATCTTGTGCTGGATAGTGGTGCCCTTTTCCCCCGCTTCAGACAGAGAAATGTCAGAGGCCAACAGCATTTGATGTCCATGATCAAAAAGCGACTCCACCAGTGTTTGTTCTCATATTTCACCGTAGTATTGGTCAGTCATGTGTGTATCTTTATCCTGCTGACACGCGCCACTCTCAAGTACTTGTGTCTTGCAGCTGTTATTGCAGAGTCTGATCTGTGGCCCTGAATAAGCTTTAAAGTTCTTTATGCACTATTTATTCCGGGCTGACTTTTTTTGGCTGCTGCTTCAGGGCCACAGTAAACTGATTTTTTCAATAGAACATGCAGAGGATCAACAAGGAGATAGTTACGTCTAATATTTATGTGCTGAACATTATGTTTATGTGATACAGCTCTCTGATCACCTGCAGATGAAGAACTGTATAACAGTGCATGTGTTGAGCAAGTTTAACAGTTAATCGTCATGGGTTTATTTGTAGTGTTTCATGTGATATGAGATGCTAAGCAGTGCTACACCTGTGAACTGATCTACTTTGGAACTACATGTTCCTATAATTTTTCCTGTATATTTTGGGGGGTTTTATGTTTATGAACTGATATCGTGGGATGTTGAAGGCCATTAATTAGAGTAACTTTTGGGTTGTCACTCAGGATATAAAAGAAACCCCTAAATCAAAGTGTTGTTTCCCTCATGGCATCATCGCTCAAATTGGCAATAATTAAATTTGAGAGCCTGGGGGCAGTGATATCAAGCTATGAGAAAACACTGAAATATGATCACTTTTTAATTTAATGCAGTAACATCTGAGTAGCGAGGTTCAAGAATAAGCTAACTGTAACTGGATTTACTGTTTGACCAAACCAAAGTCCAAAATATACTTTTTTTCACTCTATTTTGTTCTCCACCAACTCTACAGCATTTTAAACAAATATTCACAAACTTTGTACTGAACTATTAATCATCCAAACATAGAAAAAGCACCTAACTCTAGAGCTGAACCAGTGTGAACTGGACTGAATATCAACGACAACACGTCTGATGGAGAAATGAATTCTAATCTTAAAATTTTGCTTCAAATCATCGCCAGTATGCACAGAGGAGGTCAGGAGAGAGGTGAGACACTACAGTCTACAGCCATCTGTAAAACACAGTGGAGGCTCTGTCATGGTTTATGGCTGTATTTCAGACAGAGGTGTTGTGGAGCTTCTCAAAACTGAAATTATGAACACAGAAAAGTGCCGTCAGATTTTGACTAGGCTTCATTTCAGTATGACACAAACACACTGACAATGCAGTGTAGAAGCATACCTGGACAGTAAAATACAAAATGTAACACTCATGGATTGGTCTCCCCAGAGCCCAGACCTCAACATTATTGAAACAATGTGGGATCATCTTGAAAAAAACAGAACAAAAGGCAGCCAACATCCAGAGAAGAACTATTCCTGAAGACTACTTAAAGAAATGACAAGAAAGCTTGCCAAAGAGAGTTCTGGCTGTGTTGAAGAATAAAGGTAGTTGCACAGAATATTCACTTTCAAGCTTATACAAACTCTGTTTTTGCCTTTGCACATGTAAATCGATGCCCCTATTTCCCACTTTCCCATATAAAAAAATTAGGGGTGACTCGAGACAGTACTGTAGTCTAGATGCTTTTCATTCATCAGGTAAACCCTCTAAGTGACCACATATCTTCTGGGTGAGCTTACAGCAAATTTGTTTTCTGACACCTTATTAACAGGTTTAACTGCACACTAGAAAGCTTATAGAGGAATGGATAGTTATGAACACGACTATAAACACTTAGGTATCTATTTATTTTCCAAATAGAAAGGATGCAGAGTGATTTTAGCTCAGAGTGTTTATTATACTATATTATACCATTTTTAATGAAGACATTGGTTTGGTTTTCTTCATTCTTCATTGTGGGCCACAAACAGCCCGCTTTGATCTCAAGTGGGCCAAACCAGTGAAATTCCCCTCTCTGTTATTGTAAACAGTGCCTCACATGTAGTTTTTCTACATGATAAAGAAATAATGCTGTAGTAAATGAAAGAAAGTCAGCTCGAATGTATGACAATACAGAAAAAAAGAGAGTAGTTCACATTAATTCACAAAAAATGTTTTTTGTTTGTTTGTTTTTCTCTGTGGGTTCATTGTAAAAAATAGAAATTTACTGTACACAGTGAAAAAACAGGAACTTTTCTTTGTTTTATCTGTTTTTGTTTCTCTATTGGCTAATTACTTTGGTGCAGTATGACTGACGAAGGGGGAGTTCTTTATCGATAAGGAAAAACTGTAAAAGCTGTGAAAATACAATATAAACTCAAAAATCGACGCCCTCCATCATGTTTTCCAAAGCTGTCCAGTGGGACAGATTGGAGTCTTTGCTGAGCTGGTTCTGGCCTCTGGGCCTTATGTTTGACGCCCCTGTATTAGAGGCTGTTAGCATGATGAACTTGTAATCCATCCAGTGAGGTTATGAATATTATTATTAATGCTAATCCTAAATCCTCCTGATAGACTGTGTCAAACAGGTTCTTGCACAGATATATTTACTCCAAAACATTTGTATTTGCCTTTGATGAGCTATGTATACAAAGTGCCCCAGCATGGTTACAGACATGCTCCATCCCCTTGGATTTCAAGAAGCCATGCAGTCTTGACAGACGCAGAAACCTGAGGCAGACTGCCAGGTGGGGACAGACGATTGTCCAAAGTGGTTGTGGTGTCAGCTGTTACACATACATTATTGTAAACATCAGGGCCGAGGCGCTGACCTGCAGTGAAAGCATCGTCTCAACGGGGAGATTACATACTAATTATCAGAAGCATCAGTTCTCCCGCCGTCCGTACGCCATCAAACACGTGTCTCAGGTGGGGTCATTTAAGGCTTTGTGGGCCTCGGCTCCATTAAAGTGACAGCTAAGGTGAAGAGGGACGAACACTAAGAGACGTCATCATTGGCAACGGACCAGAAAACCACTTTATCTCCCCTGTTGTCATTCTATGGTCCACTGAGGCTGAAACAGCATGAATAATGTTTGTTTAGCAGTGCATGTGGAGAATCTGCGGTGCACGCGCAGGTGTATACGGGATGGCTGTGAGCTACATGATGTAAACAAGAAGCAATTTATTGATTTTACGTGTAATTTATAGGCTGGTCTCCTGGTTTCAAAACAACAACAAGCATTCAGTCATCAGGGTTATCTCTTCTTGGGATTGGAGAACGCATCTTTAAACAAACACGTTTACTATGTAAGGCAAAGGGCATTTCAGAGTCAAGCTATTATGGGAAACTTGGAGTTTAGCCCCATTTAGGGACAAACTGTGGCGATATCTCAGCTTTTGTTCGACTCTGTCTTATATACAATACTGTTTGAAAAGGCTTGGGCAATAAAAGTGGAGAGTGAATGCTTTCGAAGTATATAAAAAATCAGGCACATTTTTTGAGCTATCTTTCAGGTAGGTTGTTTTGAACATATCGGAGAACTTGACATATTTCTTCTGTGGATTTAAGCTGTCTGGGTTTCTTTTGTCTTTTCATGTAATCCCAGACTGACTGCATGATGTGGAGATCATGGCTCTGCAGGGGCCATACCATCTGTTGCAGGATTCCAGATGACGGTTTGGTTTGGGCTTGTCATACTGCGATACGGAGGATTATTGAAAGGATCTGAACATATCTGATGCTGTAGCTCAAGTTTGTAGCACTTTGCAAAAGGTGCTATTTGTGTAAAGGGTTTATTTGTAATGAGGAATTGTTTAAAATACATCAAATGGGGTCATATTTATATTTTTTAGGCAGGTTTTGAGTTGCCAAAGCTATAAAAATGAGTTTGAGTGAGATTTTCTTTTCTTTTTTTTCTTTTTGGAATAGTTCACAGCCATGTCATCAGTTTTTGGGGTGTTTTTGTTGTTGTTGTTTTTTTTAACAACTTAAGGTAAATTATACAGAGTCACATTTTTACAGTGTGAGATTTTACAGCTAGGTTTGGATTCACTGAATTAGTATGAGCTATTTAGTATTACTCCACGTTAATTAATTTCCTTGAACTGTAAGAGAGGATTTATTTAAATTAGTGTAAAGGGTAAAAAAGAAAAAGAAAAAAAAGAATACAATTCCTTTTTTCCCCCATTTTTTGTGCAATGTTATTTTATTGAGAAATTCAAAATAATAATAATAATCTTAAAAAAGCAAACATAATGTCAAAAAAAAAATTAGAAAGCAGGTCGTAAAACGTGTTCCGAGTCTGCATGCAGTGTGAAGTTTTCCTTTTTCCCCCCTCCCTGAGCTGCAGGGATATGAAAAGATAGCAACAAACGGTGGGTGGTGGGCGGACTGAGAGGGTTTTTCAGCATGGACTGAGGAGGATAATAGAAATGTTGCAGGCGTGTTGCTGTTGTAGTCAGCCCGCAGGGCCCTGTGGTAGGAGGACGGTCGCCATCTCTGGGTAAACACTGTAACCGTATCACGCAGTTGATATTGTAGTGAGTGGATAGAAGCTGGAGCGTACAGTAGCGGCAGCAGAAGGCGGGGGCTATGCTGCCTGCAACAGCCACAGCGGACACGAACGGCTTCGATGCGGGACTGACGCTTTGTTTGTCTCCTGCACATCGGACTGTCACCTCAGATTTTGGACCAGCCGCCGTGACCGCTTCTTCCTCCTTTTCTTCTTCTTCTCGCTGATATTTTGTCTCGCTCATAAGCACCAGGGTATGGGAAGTGCACGCTTCGAGTAAAAATGGGATTTTAACGTTGCAAACAGCGGACGCTCCATAGCCTGCGCACAGCCAGGGGGACTGTAGTGCGCCTGGTAATGTTTGCCAAGGAATAAAACGGTGTAGCCGAAGGTGCGTAACATCTCGTTTCCATGGACAACACGTCCATAATAACACAGGTTGCAAATCCGAAAGAGGAGGAGAGCATTTCTTCAAGTCAAGATAAAGGTAAGGCGCACAGAAATGTCACACATGACTCTTTTTTTCCCCCCACACACACACAAAAAAATATTATTATTATTTTTTTTAAATGTGTGAATTTTCGGTTTCCAAGCCCGCTGCTTGTTTAGATTTAGTGCCCATCTGGCAGATCTGCAGCCCTCGGTGCAGAGAGGATACTGAGCTCCGGACTGCAACAGCAAGACAAGAGTATCGACGGAAAACCTCCATTGTTCAGCTTGAAGCAGGGAAACATTAAGAACCAGAGCACCCAGCTCAGCCTGCAAATATATATCTATACAGGCTGGTGCTGGGAGTCCACTCTTACTTTATATCACTGATAGCTTTATTTATTTTAGTCAAAAATATCCCACCCAGCATTTTATTACTTAAAACATGTGCCATTTCTTTAGGTCTGAGTGAGCAGGGTTTACTACTGGGGGCGGGTACTCCACTACTTTCCCCCCCTCTGCACTCTCAACATCCCTGTATCTGTCACCGACACTGTAAAATGCATGAAAAACAGCACACCACCAATAACAAGCTATCAGAGGAGGTTGTGGTATTTGCAAACTGCATGCACATGAATTTAAATATGTGATTGCCTGTGCAAGGTCAGAAGACGTTGTCTTTATGCACCTATTGACATCAGTCTCTACTGATAGGTTAGCCTTTACTTTTGCACACATTTATCCATCTGAGCAGTAAAATATCACTGAAGCAATAACAGCAAACAGAGGTTCGCATTATTATCTCTCTTCTGTACATCCTCCACATTCATAAAACAATTATCCTCATGTAACTGAAAGTGGGTTAGCTATTCACGCTGCTGGGAAATGTCCCCTTACTGTTGAGTTAGAAAAAAAACAGAAAGTGGCTGAAAACAACAGCTCAACAGCTGCTCTGCAGATTACGGAGGCTGAGCGAAAACACATTTTCTTTTTTGTTGGTTTTTTTTTTTTTTTTTCCCAAACCTTTT
>VVHJ01033963.1:80548-93044 GCA_015107715.1 Tylochromis polylepis
GTGAAGACATGAGTGTCAAATCCCCCTCATCAGTCAGGAGTTTTCATTAACTTTGAAAGTGGTTTTCACCAGTCTTTTTAAATTGGTGCATGTTTCCATTTTGATTTGCGCTGACATTGTGTTGTGTAATGAGCACTCGGAATCTGTGTGCACACACTGGGGAGGTACACGAGTCTCCGTGGAGCTCAGGGCTCTGACATTTCCCCCGCCAGCCACCAGCACCCATCCAAGTGAGCCACAGGGTGCCTGGAGGCCAGAGGGACCACAGCTTCCTGCTACACCCAGTGCTCTGTTGGAGAAAAGGTCACCTTCCCGCATCACCTACCACTGAACAACACTGACATACATGAGCCACTCTGAGTCACCGCTTTCCCAGTCTGCACACTTAAAATGAAGACAATCTGGGCTTTGCTTTAATGTGAGATTGACTCCATCAATTGTGATTTATGTGCCACCATATAATTTCTCAGTGTTTACCCCCACACCCCCAGCAGCTTACTGTACCTTGATAATTAAAACCCACCATAAACAAATCTATCAAAACTACCACTAAAAGCACACATTCATCACCCAGCGAGGAGGAGTAAGATCATCCAGGAAATTAGTTGGAAAAAAAATTAAAATATTGCTTCTTTCCTTCTGAGTGCTTTTTAATCATTTGCACTTATTTCCCACACTTTCCTGCCCTGCTCGTCTTGAGCAGTAAAACCCAGATGACATGTGGAATCTGACAGTTAATCTGGCGGGATAAAATCCAGGGTCAGTCGTTGACCAAAGAAGGCCTAACACACACACACACACACTTAGACACTCACACTTACACACACAAACGTGCACTGTGGCTCCTCAAATGGCTGCTGTCGTACATAAAAAAGTATCAGTAGGGAGCTTCCTGAACAGCGCCCCTGCCCTTCACTCCCGTCTCTGTCAAAGCAGAGAAACAGCACTTGTTGTCCAGGAAAGTTACTCTGTGGCCTGCTTGGGCTTCACTGACGCCACAAATCATTACACTCACACATACACACACTGAATATTTCAGAGCACAGGCAGGCTATTTTCAGAGTCCTATCGGTTTCATTCCAAGTAAAGACGTAGTAACTCATTAGTGCCATTTTTTAAAAACATTTGGTCAGGTGCTGATTAGAGCCCTATGCATAATGGAGGGTGTTGAATGAGATGAAGGATTGAATCATAATGGGGATGGTGGATGAAGTCATCCATATCGTACTTTTGGAAAATAAACAGATCACTTGGAACACATTCAGGCTGTGTTTTGCATCACGCTGTAGTTTTTTTTTCTAATCTGACAAAGAAGCAAAATGTTCTGATTCAAGCCTAGATGTTTCATAGGAACCAAAGTCATCTTTCCAAACTCAAATTACACTTTTCATTTGGCAGCCATTATCATTTTTATTTATTTATTTTTCTGATGCAATGAAATGCAATGGCTGGACTTGCAGCCAGGGAGGGGAGCCACAAGGCCTGCCAGGCTCAGTCTCGCTAAGCAAAATCACTCAGGCTTTGCTCCGATAACTTCACAGCGAGGCAGGTATCAATGGACGAGCCGTTTACCTTAATCAGATTAGGTCACATCTGAGTTTAGCTCTGCACTCCCGCAGAGGGAGTGATGACAGATACTTAGGGCAAATTACAATCTTGCGCTCGCAGTAATGGCAAAGCAAGAGTCTGTTTTGCTTGAAAATCTTACCGAATTGGCTTTAAATTGTGTCTTATCTACTGTCACGTCACAATGAAGCTGCTTCTTTTACACACTGCTGAATGCATTTGTTGAATTCAGCCTGGAGTCACTGGAATAACTCTAACTAAGAAAATCACTTTCTTGGAAAAACAACAAATACAAATAGCACTTTTATCGCCAGTGTGATTTTCCCTTTCTGAGGGCGAGCTATTTGCATTCTCCTGAACAGACGTAATGTCATTCTGCCCTTTCTCTGGTCCAGCAGCAGCACAAGGCTACAGCAAGATTAGAGCCTGAGCAATACTTCAGGCCAATGCCAGCTGTGATTTAGTCAGGAGAACAAAAAATCTTAGAGTTAATGAAGTACTTTTATCATTTTAAAAGACTGGGGTCATTGCGATCCCAGCAATTCTTTATTTAATTTTGACACATTAATCAGCAATTTAACTAATCAGACAGGTCCTGAGAATATTGCAAACAATGATATCAAAAGAGCTCTCCTGGACAAAGAACTGCTCACCATTTCTAAACTACCCCACGAATCTTGATCATCGTTATTTAACCATTATGTTCTTTTTATATCCACGTACTTCAGGCAGCATAGCCCAGCAAACATGGTTGAAACCCTGACATCATCCCTTCGGTCAAAACAGGTCGTGGTATGACACCAAAACCTGAATTTTAAATGGACAGACGTTGACGTTGTTTCCACATAGAATAGAGCTTGGTTCAGACGGCATCTTACAAAAGTGAAAAATATAAATCAAATTGCTGAGATGGAATAAAATGTTTGTCTTTTTTTTTAACAGCTAACAAGTTTGGTACACGGTTGCATACGTCCACGCAACATCTTCTCCACGTACACAGACCAGTATTACCGGAGTCTATTTATGGTTTTCTATGCCTAAATTCAATTTCATTTGTCGTATAGTGAACTCAACATGTCAGACTCTTATAATTATCCCCTTTCTGTCCACCATACCAGCCTCATAAACTCAGGAATGCTAACATTCACATATGAAACCAATTAGCTCAGTAGGATAAGTAATGAACCCAAAAGCTTTAGATTCGGAGTTAAAGGCACCCTTAAACTTTTTTTTTGTATATTTGTTTATTTTATTCTAATCAATAAAGACAACAAGGACTTCTAGGTGAAGTAACATTGAATTTGTGTCTCGATCTGACATTCTAATAACGTCCACGGCTTTGGTTCAGCTTTCGTTTTGGAACTACTTTTCCACCGTGACGTTATGTTGAGAAAAGAAATTGCTGGGATTATAGGACGATACTGACATATCTCGTGATATGCAAATATTAGGGAATAGTATCGGCTAACCTGTCACACTCCATCTTAGATGCTAGACTGTCCTTCACAGAGTCCATTAACCTTTGATAATTAAAAAAATAAACTCAGTCGTTAAAGTACTCAGTCTGTTTACGTGCAAGTGGAGATGTATAATATGAGAAGATGCATGTAGACGAAGAGCAGTCACTGGGATTTCTGCAAACTGATGGCATCTCCAAGTATGATTTCCTCTGAGTCTTCTTGGTCAGAGATTATTTTCGTTGCCAGAGAGAAAGGACAAAAAATACTGAAGCTGCAATTATGTATGAATCTGGAGAAACGCCCGTGGTTTCATCCACTCTTGGTTTTTGAGGTTATTCCTGGAACACGCTGCTGTACATTAATAAAGTGTTTATGATGTGTGGACCACACCTGCAGGGGTGTGTGCAGCATTCGGCTAGCTAGAGGAGCTACTGTGAGTTCTGGCTCGCTCAGAGTCCCTCGCGCAACCTGCCACTCTGCTGTTTACAGCAATTTTCTATCCAGACCGGGCTCAAGTGTTCGACAGACAATCTTTTACCCAGAGCAAAGCTTTCTACCTCTCTCGAGAATCACATTGGACTTCTGTGTGCGTACAGCAAAGTCGATATTCAGAGCGGCATTTTGAAAGAGAGGAAGATAGAGAGAAGAGCTGGAGTCAGTGCTGTAAAGTGCAGGTCCTTATTACAGATTTATGAATCTATTTCAGCCAGTGCTGCTCAGAAAAGCTGATTATCTGCACCTCCAGGGAAGTGTTGGAGTGTTAGATGTTTCCCAACACATCTTCATTAATACCAATAGCATACTGGACAGCTCATTGGGAAGAATTGAATGTTTTAGCCTAGCCATAAGCTCCTTGACTGAAAAGCTTATTAAGTGTTTGTGCAGGATCAGCCCATGTCTCTGTGTTAAAATGAGCATGCCCAAAGTGGAAGTGGGGTGGCTGGGGCGGGGGGGGGGGACTGTAATAATTTATATCATTTCAGTCCTGCTACAACAAGCAGTGGAGCATGTTTTTAAAATTGTAACCAGCAAATGAATTGTCGTGTGGCCTTTCTGTGTAATGTGGCGTTTATTTGGCACCGGAGCAAGGCCTATTTGATAGCTGTTTACTGAATTTGTCACTCTTGTTTTACTTGGAAAGGAGGCCTAAAACGGAGTCTGACTATAGCAGTGTTTCTGTATCAGTGGTAATATGGTTTTAAAAAGCTGATAGCTAATAAGAAGATGTGAAACAGCTAACAGCCTTATATTATATCTGTTCTGTATATATGAAACCACAACCAGCAGCTGGTTAGCAGCATAGACTATTCAGATTAATTCAGTTCTTTTTAAATAGGACCAAATCACAACTATCATCACCTCAAGGCTCTTCATATTATAGGGTGAAGACCCTACAATATAAAGAGAAAACGCTTTGAGCCAGTACGTGGCAACAGTGGGAAGGAAAAAATCCCTTTTAACAGGAAGAAACCTCTGACACAACCAGACTCAGGGAGGGTCAGGAATGTGCCGTGAACCAAACCAAACCAAGCTTGATTTTTCCAATTTTTCAGATGTGACTAAACAGATCTAACCAATCAGACCGATGCATTTGGCAACAAGTGCACTGTAGCTCAAAACATGCACCAGCACTAAATATACAATGATATGGAAATAGTAAAATAATACTATTTTACCTCACACACATGGCTAGATGCTTCTCCGAGTCACTCAGCTTTCTGAAATTATTATTCTGCCTCCTCAGATGCAGTCATCTGACAGCTCAAACTGCCCCACTGACATCCTGAAATATGTACAAAAGTGGCTGTGATACAGCTTCAACTCTTGGATTAAGCCATGAAATTCTCCCTGCTGCCTTCTTTTGAATCAGATGAACCCAGAATCTCTGTTTCTTCCTTTTCTTGTTTAGAAACATCAGCACCAGCTCCTCATTGCTTCATGTCGACTTCATTTTTTCTCACAGTGTGTTTTTTTTTAGGTTGAATTTTCCAAAAAAATGCAACTCTTGAGTTGAGTATATATGTTTTTATATACGTTACACAACAAATTTGCATCCAAAAAATCTGAAATTTCACCAAATTTTTTTCACAACGTCCTTGGTGTTTAGTGGCCTTCATAATCAGAAGGAAAACATCATGCTGAGCTAATTCACTTGCTGTGCAGGCAGTCCCATCCCTCGGTTTATGATGCTAACATAGTAAAATTCACTCCAATATAGTTTTCATGAAGGGGCAAATTCACCATAGCATGTTTTGGACAAAGCTTTAATCACATTTTTTTCTGCTATAGTGTTGGGGGAGAGTCATTTTTGGAGACGGCCTCTAGTGACCATTTACAGAACTGCAGTGTTTTTCACTTCCACGTTGTCTTCAGTTTGCAGTACCAGGGGCTGCGGGGCTGACTGTCTTTATACTAGCCTAAGCTAACCTCCATGTTACCATGTTACAAATTCCACTCAAATGCCAGAAACTGTTTTCCTCCTTAAAAATGTACAACTTTCTATACCAAAGTGCTCAAATCAAATGACATTTTATTACGGCAAGTTTATCTTTAATATTACATAAATTTAGATAGTTATAACATCTTCAAAATTACTACTTGCACTGGCTCCATAGTTTAATGGTTTACACATTCGCCTGACAACCCCGATTTGATTCCCAGAGGGGGCACACATGCTTTTGTGGTTGTGTCAGCAAAGAAAAGCCTGCAAAATCAGTTACGTTGCCCTTGTGTATAAGGGAACACCTTCAGGTTTTTCAGAATCACTACTTGCATATGTTAAAGCAAACTGGGAAGCAACCCAAATAATATTTTCACTACATTTCCTCAGTTGGTAGACTTTGATCCTGACAGCATATTATAAAGTAGCCAATATTCATAAAAAAAGTGCTATAATGGCTGGAAGAGTTTCACCAGCACCAATTAGGCTTATCTCATATGACACAGAATGCATTAGAAAGATTTATGTTGGATTTTCTTCCACTTGCAATAAAGATTTGAGTGAGAAATCAGCAAAGTGGCCCTTAATGATCAGGTAGCCAGTGGATCTATGGATTAGGAGACACAACGAAAGATGCAATAGCACTGCAATCCATCCTCAGAGAGGCCACAGGGGAAAATAGTGTGGGTGGACTCTTTCTTCACTCCCACCCTTGATGACTGTGACGACTTAAACCTTCACTCCGAAGCAGCTGGAACTGGAAGAAAGAGAGTTCACATGTTCCTGTTCTGAAGTCTCTGACTACCGTCTAGTTTAAAATAATTTTAAGATCTTTCTTGTTTAAATAAATATTGTCCTGTTGATATACCGTATACCAGTAAAACCCTACGGGAGCCATAGAAACTCCAGAAACTTTCTCACAGACCTGATCTGAGGAGAGCTTAAACCTAAGGTCAGTTATCACTGTTCTCTCGATATTGCAAGTAGAAGGGGAATTACTGTTCTCTAAAATCTGTTAAAAAAAAGATAATAAGTAGTATGCTTCTTAAAACCCTCTGCTGCTATAAATACTCGCTAGCATCAAATGTGTCCTAAGCTGTTCTATGTTTTGGATTCTTTCATGTTTTAATTTTGACCAGTTAAATTATGTGCTATTTTGATTCATTCTGAATAAATTGAAGTGTAAAATATCTTAAAATGGAAAAAGTGGTTAAGTGGTTACTTAAAAAAGCACTTTTTGTGTCCAGGAATAGGGGAAATGCATGCACCACCACTGCTCTTATTTAAGTACATTTTTGTGGCATGTTTTGTATCATGTTCTTGCTTAATCAAGTACTAGAAGACCCGAAAGTCACATGAGTTTATGTTCCTGTTTCTCTTTACCAAGAGTTTCATTCCTGTGTTTCAGTATGATGATTGGCCGGTGCATTTGAATTAAATTGACAGTCATGTAAGTGCAGTAATTATTTCACTTTAAAACTTGCCTGTGGTAAGTGAACATGCATTTTTTTTTTTAAAGTTCTTTTGGAAAAAGCACTCTGGGATGTTATACGAGCAGCAAAGACTGTTTGAATTTAAGCATATATCAAAATTATTCATGTTTCCTCTCGGGTGGCTTCGAGGGGAACGCGTGTCAGAATGTGTACATGAAAAACTAGACATGCAGTTTGTTGTCCCGTTAGTTGGTTCTTCAGCACAAACCAGCTTTGGGTTTTTCTGGGCCTCTTTTTATGTCTGTGTGCTTTGGACTGCGTGTTTGACAGCACTGTGGGGAAGTTTTATGTTCGAATGTGCCCTCAAGTGCAGCTCGTATGCTGTGGTTGCTTGTTTTGGAGCAAATACTGTTTCAAAATGTCCGGCCTGGCCTTTAAAACCACTGTTACAGTAGGATTTCAGTGAAATTAGTTATAAAACGATACACTAACCAGCAGGCGTCCATCTTGATCTAGGTTATATTGATTTTCATGAAAAGTATGTGTTGCAGTTCAAGAAAAACATCGAGCATACCAAACTTCAGCGGATAACAGCATAGTGTTGGGTCTGTTTTCAACTATTGGTTTAATTGACTGCAGCTGTCAGGGACATTCGACCCGTCAAACTTCAGACTGAAACTCCTTCTAATTAACTACAGAAGATAAATGACTGACACTCTGGTTCTTCTGGTACGTGCCTGTCATACTTTGGTTTAAATGCACAGTATTGTTGTGGGGTTACATCACCAGCCTTTCCTGTATATCTTGACACATAGGCATACAGTGATTGGGAAGAGCAATTCTTAATGCTCCAAAAGCCACAGTCCCTTTGGAGCAAGAGGACCGTTTGCTGTGTGGCCACAGCAGCCTGCACGCTGTCTGCTCTCAGGGATGTTCCTAAAACGATGGAACTGTTGAGTTTCTGAGTGGGACGGGCCGCAAGCTAAGGTTTAATTGAGCAACCATTCATCCAAATGGACGCTGTCGAAAAAGCTCAATACACTCAGAGAAAGTTCAGGGTCAAGAAAGACCAAGAAAGCGAGACAGCTGGAGGTGTTTGTGTCAAGGAGGGAGAGAGCAGAAGAAAGCATCTGGGTTGCAGGCCAGCTTTTGACAAGGGGACGGCCTCTCTGCATATTTTGCCCTCTTCTCGCTGGCATTCATCATCAGTAATTGGCTATCTGAACAGCAGATCATGTTTTGTCCACAATGATTTTCTGTCACCCTCCCTGAATTATGCTGCGCCCCAATTTGTGAGGTATTTGACAGAAGAGCATAAAAGGTTTATACATTTTTAAACAGATGATTCGATAATAAGCAAACGCACCGAGGCTGCAGGAGATACAGAGAGCCAATTCCCCCCAACCCCACCCATGTCATCCTCCAGAGGTAAAAGGTGAATACTGTTTAACTGTAAGTCACAGGGGACTCTAAGTAGGACATTCTCTGTGTGGAAACGTGGAGATGAATGCCCCTCAGAGAGCAGAGGTATGAGAAAGTGTAACAACGAAACACAACCACTACATGCTCACACCAACACACACAAGTATATGACCTACTTGTTTCCCATTCATTCATAACAAGCAGCATTTTAATGAGCAATACTTTTTCTTTTTTTTTTAAAGCTCTTTTTTTCAGTGCCTACTTGTTTCATTGATGACTTTGTACTTGAGAATAACACTGAATACTGAAAAACTTCATTACTCATCACAGGAAGCACTGTTGTATAATGTCTTTGTTATCTCCGCGGGGCCCTTTAAAGTCTGATATCAGAGATTTCTTTAGGAGGATGTGGAGTTTGAAAGACACAGTTATTTACCATGCTAAAAGAGGCTGTTGATTACATTCTGGTAGATCAAGTGTGATGGAGTTTGACTCATATTAGAGACTTAATAGTCAGCTTTGATTTTAACCAGTTTTTAATTTGTTTCCTGTAAGAGCCCTAATTCTCTAAAAGAGCCTCCTACTCTAGGATCAGTGAATAGTTAAGCCTGTCTGTATTAAAGTGGAGCCTAAAGACGCGCCTAATTACATCTCACATTAATTTCTTTACTGTCTGTTTGTAACCAGTAGATGGGCAAGGAGGATTTCCCATCAGTCACTGAGCCTCTGGCTTTCAGCGCACAGAAGTAGATGAGAATATACAAGGATATATTAATAATGAACTACCGCAGTAGCCCCAAACAACGTGGGCTGTGTTGCTGCCGGTTGCGTAACTCCACCAGAATAGTCAGATCTCCCTCATTATTCCTTCCTGGGCCCTCAGTGGGTTAATTCCCCCGCTCTTGTCATCTCCTTCATTTCACTGAGCGCTCAAGAAGCGGCAGCAGCCCTCATCCCTGAGGGGCTGTAAGCAGGCTGGCACCGCCACCACAACGCCTATGCTGCTGTGCAACTAAGAGAGGAAAGCAGGGGCAGACCCACCCACGGCTGTGTGTCAGAGTTCACACAGCAGCACTGAGAATTCGTATCTTGCGTGCAATGTGTGCCAACCAAATGACTTATGCGATTAGGTCCCTGCAAACCATGTCTTGGCTCAATTAAATATAACTGAGTTACTGAGTAATTTTAGTTATATAAGATTATGTAGGATGCATATGTACATATAAGTCCTCTCTATAAGTAGGGGAAATAAAGCCAGAAGGGCAGCTGAGGGTCAGTGAGAGTGACTAAAGGCATCTGCTGGAACTGAGTGTACCTCCACAGCCTGTAATTTTCACCCCAGCCTCAGCTGTCTGTGTGGGGAAGTAAGGAGGCTTAATGGGAGTTTATTTTATCATACTGTGCTATAATTGCCCTGATGGCCTAACACATAACCCACCCAGGACCTCGGCACAGTGAACACACACAGACTGACAGACACAACTGTCAGTCTCAGCTCATCCAGTGCTATCTAACGCCACTCAGCTGTTTGGATCAGCTGAGTGTGTGCCATTCTGTGTGCACGCATGTAAGCAAACATATGTTCGAGTGCGCTGTGAAGCAGATGCTCTTTGGTGTTAATATTGTTATGGAAGCCGATCTGTTGTAATTGTCTTCTCCTTTCTCGGTGGGATTTTTCTCCTGTGTCTGTTTTTAATGAGCAGCAGCGGAGGTTGTTTTTTTTTTTAGTGTGCTTTAACTAGTTTTTGCTCACTGATATGGATGTTTTAGTCCATGTGTGTTGGCATCCATGAGCAAGGAAACTAATAGCTGAACTGACTCTTGGTGTATAGCATATGACTTAAAAAACAGTGTCTTTGAATGCAATTATCTGCTGAATACTGAATTGATTTGCTAAAAAAAAAAAAGAATCTAGTTATAGTTATAGCCCATATAGTGTATGGGCATTTCCATCATTGGTAAACAGTAATACTTGTTGCATGGTTGAAAAAAAAAAAAAATCCATAGTAATTAATATGGAGAAAAAAAACTTTATTTTTAAAATGGTTCATTAAACTGTTTTTCTACATTTTTTTTTGTTTGTTTTTTTTGCTTTCTTCAGTGTATAAAACGAATCACTCCTCTTCCAACTCTTTAAGGTTTTATTTCAGTCTTTGCTACCAGTGGCTGAGATCAGATAAGCATCGCGTCCCTTGGGTTATTTGCTACGAGTTGCTACGAGTTGCTGAATTTTATTGGCGTCCCATGGTCACCACACTGCTGCTGTCTTCCTCCTTGTGTGTGTCCTTTTAGAGTGTGAGTTAGACACAATAAATTTGAGGACCTCTCACTGGACATCATTTCAACAAGTGGTTTGAAACTAGAAGATAGAAGTGTTGTTTATATTCTGTTGCAGACATGGACACAGACCCCTGGAGATCCAACAGCTGAGTAGTCATTTCCGTTTTACATCTTTGAAGTCTGCTTGAAGTCCACCATCTGGGATGCATCCGTAGTTGGTCAATTGTAATGTAAATTTTCCACAAAAAAGTTTGCAAATCGCTTAAAGCAAGCAGGTATACGGATTTCCAAAAGAACTCAAGCTTATTGTCCGATGCTGAAATTTGTTACTCCAACTCTGAGTGGACTGAAGCAGTGTTGCGGATACAAAAAATCAAGGCTTAAGGCTGTTTTCGCATGGTTTGTAGTCATACAATTCACATTCAGTCCACTTATTGGCCGGATATGTCTGAAGTGGGAGCAACATATAGAAATAAGAAGGTGCTGTCTTCTGGACTTGTAGATCAAGTATCCGTCCAACTGAGGTCTTGATTCATTCTAGTTGCTACAGTTTATAAACCCTGCTACATCCAAGAATGAGAAGCATATCTCACTACGGGAAGACTTTTAGCTTAAACTTGAAGTGTACACCTGGGAGTTGGGTCAGATTGAGATTGGATCACGCCCTGGAGTCTGTTTGAAACTGGACCAAAACCACATCCCTCTTGGTGCATTTATTTTGGGCTGCATCTGAGTGTGATTACAGTGTTCACATCTGCACCAACGAACTGGATCAAGGGTGAAAATGAACAGAGTTCACTTTGTAGAACTAACTATTGTAGCACGGGTTTAAAATCCACTCTAGCAGCTGTGATATCTGGCATAAAACTAACACAGCATTTCATAAAAAGATCATCATACCAACAGTCAAACATGGTGGTGGTAGTGTGATGATCTGGGGCTGTTTTGCTGCTTTGGGACCTGGATGACTCGCTGTAAATGAACAACTCTCATGTCCTGATGCTTAAGCGCACTTTGGTTATGCAGCAGGACAATGATTAGAATCACATCAGCAACCCCTGAATGTCTCAAAAAACAGAAAAATGCTAGAAAACCCTCCAATGTGGCTGAATTAAAACAATTCTGCAAAGAAAAGTGGTCTAAAATTCCTCCACAGCGATGTGACACACTCGTTACCAATCATGCAGATTCTTGATTTCAGTTCTTGGCATGAACAATTATTAGGTATAGGGGTAATTACTTTTTCAAACAGGGCCATGTAGGTTTGAATAACTTTTTTTCTTAAAAATAAAATCATCATTTAAAAACTGCATTTTATTTTAACTTGAGTCATCTTTGTCTAATATTAATATTTGTTTGATGAGCTACAAAATTCAAATGTAACAAATATGCACTTTGGTACAGCTGAACCAAAGTCTAAAATGGACCAGAGAAAAAATAGAATAAGATAGAATAGAATAGCTCTATATTGCACTTAATTTTAACACAAACCTTCCAAAAATTTTCAATTCAATTCAATTTTATTTATATAGCGCCAAATCACAACAATAGTCGCCTCAAGGCGCTTAATATTTGTACAGTAGATCGTACAATAATAGATACAGAGAAAACCCAACAATCATATGACCCCCTATGAGCAAGCACTTTGGTGACAGTGGGAAGGAAAAACTCCCTTTTAACAGGAAGAAACCTCCGGCAGAACCAGGCTCAGGGAGGGGCGGCCATCTGCTGCGACCGGTTGGGGTGAGAGAAGGAAACAGGATAAAGACATGCTGTGGAAGAGAGACAGAGATTAATAACAGATATGATTCAATGCAGAGAGGTCTATGAACACATAGTGAGTGAGAAAGGTGACTGGAAAAGAAAAACTCAATGCATCATGGGAATCCCCCGGC
>VVHJ01033970.1:0-23686 GCA_015107715.1 Tylochromis polylepis
TGAGGGACCAGACAATTTGCCATGGGAGACCCTACCAGGGGGCAAAAGCCCCCAGACAACATAGCCCCTGGGACACACAAACCCCTCCACCACGATAAGGTAGCGATTCACGGAGGGGTTAAGTCACGTAAGATAAAACTGGACTTGCCTACAGAGGTAAAATCATCAGGAACTGCAAGCTGTTACACCATTGCTCTCTATTTAAAACTAACCAGTAAGAAGCATATTGCAGTCTGCGTTATCACACAGATCCCCTCTCAGGTGACTGATACCAGGATTTGTGGAGACTTTGAGTATTTCTTGACTATTTGACTTCATTTCTTCCTCTCAGGAGAGGCTTAACTCGGCCAGATCCAGCATTCTGGGTCGTGGGAGTCCAGCTCAGTGTGCTACCCCTCCGTTGGTAAACCCAGTACCAGTGTGGCAGCCAATTGGACAACAGAGAGTCAGAAGTTCCAGCGCTGTGAGTCCAAAAATCATCATTTAGCACTGGTGTTAACCCAAATTTTTGCTCAAAGCTGCATATTTTCAACATTTACTGTTAGTGTTGTTTTCCTGCTGTAGACTTGCAGAATTTTTATAAGCCTTGATCAGGGTTGTAACTCATTTCTAGTGACCAGTAAATCTTCGAATTAAAAAAAAAAAATCAATTCCTTTGAGCAAACATCAATCAAAAGGAGTGCATTTATTGAGGACTAGTTTCATTTGCAAATTAATACACTTCTGCCTGCCGGCAGCCTGGTATGTGCAGCATTGGTAGGGTTGGGTGAGCACCGTTTAGCAGGCCCTGATTGTGCGTGTCGATTGCAGCTGAACATCGAGGATCCCTGCATCATCTGTCATGAGGACATGAGCCCGGACGACACCTGCGTGCTGGAGTGCAGACACAGCTTCCATAATGAGGTGAGCAGCGATACCAGAGACTCACGGTAAACTGTTGGGTCTAAGATGTGGAACAAGCAAGATGCAAAATAAGGCAGCAGATGAATAGTTGTTTTGCTTAGAGAGATTTGTAGCACAGTATCTACGTGGTAGCCACAACAGGAGCTATTTACCTTTTCTAAACACTAATGAAAGATGCTTCAGTGCCTCCTTTAGCAGAGGACACACTGCTGGCTACAGGATGTCAAACCCAAAGGTTAACTATGAGCATAAAGCAACTTCTTATCAAGTTATTTCCTTGTATTAAAAGTTTATATTTGCATATAAAAACCTGTTAACGTGAATTTTAAGGTTTGTCATGAGTCAGTCGGCATTAGTTACATCCTTTGCAGTACTGCCAGCTTTGGGGTTATCATTAATTAAGCCTGAATAGAGGCAGGGTTACAGGCTGGATAAGTAACATGTCATTTCTTTTTATAGTCTGCTTATTCCTGTTTATTTAAAATCCAGACATTGGTGATTAACTAATATTTTCTCTCTCACGTGGCCTATGAAAGTAGTTATAGTCCATTTTCAGGACATTCCCAACAACATCTGAAGTATTGAGGATTCTCATGTCTGAGTGGAGTCTCACTCTGTAAGCACTGTGCTTCTTTTCCTAGCCCTTAGGAATTTTTCTCCACATCTCATGACATTTTCCACTGAGGTTAAGGAAAAGGAGGCAACTAGAGGAGGGTGTAACCGTATTCTGCACAGGCACTGGGATATTAACCCGCAAAGAAAGAGGGCTGCTGCTAAATCATGCAAACTGCATGATTTTCGCTTCACCCATTGGTTGTAATGTTGTGGCTGCACAGTGTAATATGAGCTAAGCTTGTTTTGTTTTTTTATAAATGGGCCTGGGAAACAGAAGAAAGCATTAACACCACAGACTGGATTTTTAGTGAAAAGCATCTAGTCAGATGTGGCATCTACTCTAGTTTCAGGCTTAAAGCGCTGTGTTTTCTGTGTTCAGTGCATCAGGTCGTGGCTGAAAGAGCAGAGCACCTGTCCAACCTGCAGGACTCACGCCCTGCTGCCAGAAGATTTCCCCATGCTGACTGGCAGGAGACGCCCAGCTCCGTGAAGTCTTAACCTCGCTTCCTCTCACTGCTCACGTCCACTTTTATCTTTTTGCTTTTCTTATTGCATTAAAATTTAAAAGGGCTTTTGACGGTCTTTGATTAAAAAAAAAAAGTTTACATGTAATCTGAAGAAATAACTGTTCTGTGTTGGTGCTCTGGGTTATTTTATGGTGGCCAAATTTGCTGTAAAATAAAAAGGGTTATTTTAGATTTGTGGACAGCTGCTGAGACTCCCAGTAAATCCACAGTGTGCCACTTTCAGACTTGATTAAACAAGTATTCATCTGTGAGCTTCAGAGCAGCTACCAGGGTGACTGGTTTTTGGGGTGGGGTTTTTTGTTTGTTTTTATCTTCATGCTAAGCTGTGCTAACCAACTGCTTGCTACATCTTTCTTATGTGACTTCTGGAAATAAAATATGGGGGAAAGTGTTGGTTTGGATTCAGAGCTGAAGCACTAGCTGTACTGAAAAAAATATTAAAGCTATAAAACCCACTTGTATTCTGACTGACTCTCATTTAATCCATCTGCACTCTCAGCTGACTTTCACTTTTCTGAAAGTTTTCAGGACTCCACCCACAGAGCTGCAGCTGATTGGATGTCAGCTGGACTTTAACCCATGCAAGAACAGTTGCTGTGATGCTGCACATCCTTTAAAAAACAAAAACTAGGAAATATGAAATTGTTTCAAAAGTGAAATTTATTAAACTTTAAAAAGAAAAGTTTGGTCACATAAACATTTATCATTAGGGAGGTCTCTGAAGGTTTGAATCATTTCTCTTCTGGCTTAAGTTGCACATTGAAGAATCTGCTCAGCTGTACAGGCAGATGAGTTTGTTGCAGGATGAGAAGTGTGGAAGGTCTCTGAGCTCAGAAAAGATGCGAGTTCAGAGTCTGCACAGCTTCAGGGGGAAGTTCTCTGTGATCAGGTGATCATCATGAAGCACGATGACGACGTTGACTTCAAACTCTGGAGGAAAGAAACACTCATCATCACAATGTGCAGAGCAGTTTTTCTGTTTTATCCAGAGCATGTTTATTTTTAGTTGGGGTTTCACCGAGTTCTCCACAGCAGCACTTAATTGTCCTAACTCCTGGCAGCAGTGAGGACTTTTTCCTTTAGAACTGATATTTGTTTACAATAGCGTCCTGCAGAACAGCCAACAATAACACTAAAGTCTTACCTACCCGATGCTCATTTGAGGCCAGAAACACTTAAGGAAAGAGGCCTCTATATATATTCACCCCCATGTGCACTGATAAAGGAGCCTCCTGTTCTAATTTTCTCCAAAGTAAGCATTTTAACCACCAACTGCCCAAGCACAGGTGCTACAGTACAGTGGGTAGCACTGTGGCCTCACAGAAATGTGGTTTCCTGTTTGAAACCCAGCTAGAGCCTTTCAGTCTGGAGTTTGTATGTTACCCCTGAGCTTCAGTGCTGTCTGGGTTAACTGGTGATTCCAAACTGGGTGTGGACATGAATAAAGTGTGAATTGTAGTCTAAAGCACTGTACAAATGTCAGTCCAGTCCAATAAATCATATCCTGCAGATTAACTCTACTATCTTGGACTACAGGCCATAGTTCTTGTTCAGCTCTAAACTCCACCTGCTGCAGATGGAGACTGACATGGCCGCAATCCTGTCTGAACATGGAAGCATAAGTCAAAATTTTGGATTATCTCAAACTCATGAGAAAATACCCTGAAATTCTGACTTCTAGATGGCAAAAAATGTTTTTGCCAGCAGCAGAAAAAATATACTATACAAAATCAGAACGCTGTGGAAATTGGTTCTCAGTGTATACAATAAAAATGCAAAAATAAGAACATAAAACACACCATAGCAAGATTAAAACATTGTTTTATTTTTTTTTAAACAAAGTGTACTATATCAAATCACTGTATTCAGATGTATAAAATCCAGAACCAAGGCATGCAGACCGCTTCCACAAACATTTGGTCGCTCTCAGGAGCTCAGTGAATGTGGTAATATGATCTGATGCCACCTGTGCAACAACCTCGCTTCTAAATATTCCACATTCAACTGTTAGTGGGATTATAACAAAGTGGAAGCATTTGAGAATGACAGCAACTCAGCCATGACGTGCTAGGCCACGTAAAATCACGGCGTCAGCAGATGCTGAGGCGCATAGTACACAGACACCTCCAAAACTCACGTGGACTTCAGATTAGATCAAGAACAGTTCGTAGAGAGCTTCATGGAATAGGTTTCCATGTCTGAGCAGCTGTCTCCAAGCCTAGCGAAATGCAAAGCGTTGGATGCAGTGGTGTACGTCACCTCTGGACTGAGGGGCAGCGTGAAGCAGTGGAGACATGCTCTCTGGAGAGATGAATCACGCTTCTCCATCTGGCAATCCGATGGATGAGACTGAATTTGGCATTTGCCATGAAAACGGTATGACTGCACTGTGCCAGGTGTAAAGTTGGGTGGAGGGGGGATTATGGTGCAGGGCTGTTGTTCAGGAGTTTGGCTCAGCCACTTAGTTCCAGTGAAAGGAACTCTTAATGACTCAGCATACTGAAACAGTTTGGACAATTTCATGTTCCCAACTTTGTGGGAATAGTTTGGGGGCACTTCCTTCCTGTTCCAACATGACTGCACACAGTGCACAAAGCAAGATCCATAAAGACATGGATGAGTGAGTTTGGTGTGGAAGAACTTGACTGGCCTGCACAGAGTTCTGATCTCAACCTGAAAGTACACCTTTAGGATGAATTAGAGAGGACACTGCGAGCCATCTCATCCAACATCAGTGTCTGACCTCACAAATGCGCGGGCCGACATTATATTAAACCCTCTGGATGAAGAATGGGACGTCACTAAAGTTCGTATTAATGTGAAGGCAGACAAGCGAATAATTTTGGCAATATAGTGTATGTGTCTTTGTGATGAGTGTTTTAATGTCATTATTGTAAACAACATGTGCAAACACTCTCTAGAATTTAACAGAACTGAAAAGATTTAAAAGTTAAAAGTAAGAAACTGCTAAACTATAATAAACTTTGTCTGCTGAACTTTTAAAATAAGAGCCACAGGCTTGTTAACCAGTAAATCTAATAAATAAAATACTAAAATGAGCCTTGGAGTAAAGTGTTTGTGTGAGAATCACAGTGATGGGTTTTACTGACCGACTTTGAAGTTTGTTGTCTCCAGTGTGGGGCAGGTGAACAGTCTGGGGAAGATCATATAGATGGGGATGGCGAGGCCGTGGCAGATGTCACCTTCGGCTATCTGGATGTTCTGGATCTCCGTGGCGTCTCTGGCGTAACCCTCAGCACAGCCTGAACACAGCAGATGCTCATAAAACCTGGGGCCCTGCCGAATGAAAGTTAGACTGCTTGCCTCACAGCGTGCACTCACCACAGGTCTCCACCCGTACCAGCTGCAGTTCAATACTCTTTATGGGGACGTCCGAGTTCTCCACCACCACCTCTCCGGTCAGCGGCAGGCTGATCACGCAGTTGGTGGTGTCTAAATGTCCTCGGATGAGAAACTTGGGAAGTGAATTTTTCTAAAGACAGAAAGCAAGTTCATCCTTTGAGAACAGCTTTAAAGCTTTAACTTTGAATACATCAAGCAAAAAGATACAAATTAAAAATAAGATATATATAAGACATGTTTTCTGACCTCACGGCTCTGCAGAGTGTCCGGAGTAATGGTGAAGTTCACCGGTGTGGGGACGACTTTAGATTTCTGAGGCTGGAAGTCAAACAGAAAATGATGTGATGCAGTTCAACACAGCTGAAAATCACATCTGAGTTTGCACCTCCATAAAAGTTGCAGTTGCTGAGTTTTTAATCGCCCACACTGCTGTCATGTGACTGTGAGTGTCCAAAAATAACTTTAAATATTCAACGAAATTAGGAAGTGAGGAAACAGAGAAGTCTCAAAAAAAAGAAAAGCATGACAACCAGAGCACAGATGGGATTTCACAGGAGCTACAGAGTATTGGTGGGCATTAAAAAGGTTAAATTAGCTTTTTTTTTTAATGTAAATAAGTCTGTAACAACAAAGAGGCCAAGTGAGAGGCACAAAAATGAGAGAAACTAATTCTTGGTAAACATTTGTTGTATTTTGTGGTTACCAATATGCCAATTTTATAGAACCGAAATATCAGCATCCAGCTGCTTTTAAACACCTCAATACAGTCCTAAAAAAGTCCTGTAATCCCCAAAGCATGGACTACTGCCCCCTGGTGCATTGAGAGAGCGCTGCAGGTGAGCCAAAGGAAGTTCATTATGAGTGAAAAAATTAGAAATTACAATCAAATATTTATGATTAAATATTCAAAGGTAATCATGATTCATAAAAGTGTTATTAAATAATTTATTTACCATATATGACCTGATATATTTTATTACCCATCAGTGATGGAAACGGGGTAAAATGGAAAAGGTTCGCTGTAAGGTTATTCACACACAGCAGATCAGATCACAATAACCAGGTGTGTTTCACTCACCTGGCAGTGCACGATGAACTCGCAGCTCCTGCTCAAATCTTTGGCCAGCAGGGAGCGCTTCATGTCACAGCGGAGGGTGTACTGAGGAGTGAACAGAAAAGTTTACTGCCAGGACGCCATGACATTATACTCCAAGTGTTTATTTAAAAGTTAAAACAAAATAACAACAATGTACAAGATACTGCATTAGGAGTTAAAAGGGATATATAAATACATATAATTATTTCACACATAATATTAAATTTGATCACTCTGACTTCATTGCTGGTATCCGTTTATTTAACCCCAAAGCAGGGCTGGACAAGACAGCCCAAAAAGACACAATCCTAAATATATTCTATTCCTATCTTCACTTGTGGGCCAGACTTTTGAGTCATACTTAAATTTTTCCAGGAAGAAAACAATAAAAAAACTGAAAAATTGGTTGATATATTTTGGGTTAACTCATTACATAAAGGACTTTTAACACTGACCATCATGCTTTTAACCACACATTAATAGCTCCACATGTGTATTGCAGTACAAGAAGATTTCTATCTTCATGTATTGCAATACATGAAGATAGAAATTTTGCTGTTCGAAGTGACTAGCAGGGGTGTTAGATAAAAACTCTGGCACATTAAAAGAAGCATGACAGCGTGATGTCTTAAAGACATGTGGGAGCCCGTCCATTCTTTGAACTGAATCCTGTGAGGTTCATTAAAGGGACAAAACTTTTTTTTTTTTACCCATGTGGGTCCTTGTAAAGCTGATGATGATGCAAGAATTTCCCTCTGACTGTCCAATCACTGAGTTAGTTAAATGTCTGTTTTGAAGGTCCAGAGGTAAACTGTAAAAAAAGTATGTTCTACTTTCTTTCGTCTGGACCAAACAAACTGCACTGCTGCCCTGAAAGCAACAGAAAACCCTGACGTACACTTTGTTCTTCTCACTCACCTGGATGTTGACAAAGACTCCATGGTAGGTCTCATACAGCACTTTGTTGCCTTTGGTGTGCAGAGGGAACTCAAAGGGAATCTCAGTCTTTCCTCCTGGGATTTTTCCAGCCTTGGCCACTTCGATGTTACTGCTGATCAGCTGGATGGGCTGCAACATGTTTCAATATGATTATCATTAGGAACAACTGACTCACTTAGCAGTCAGAGATTTTAAACCAGGAGTTCCATGATTATAAAAATATAAAGTGAAACTTGAGTCCTGTAGGTAAAATATAGCACAAAATCAATGACAGTTAAACACTGTCTGATGAAAAGTAAAGACTCTACCCTCAAACAGTAAAACAATGGGTTAGCTAGTTTATATCGCTCATTAAGAGTCTGTTAATCATGTTTATAATTAATTCAATGTTTACTTAATATAATATTTCAAAATAAAAGGCCTGGCTAATGGTTATAATAGTCTTGTTTTGTTTGATAGTTCATAATTTTTGCTTTGCTCAGGTAAATCAAACTTCTGGCCCATTAATTTATGATGATTTTATTACCAGGCTACCTAATTTATTTTTTTCTTGTTTTTTTTTTTTTATATTTCTGTTTCATATTTATGCTGGTGAAACTTCTTTATCTAATGATCAGTAGGGTTTGGTGGCAAATGGTAAAGGGAAATGACCCTTTTACTAGTCTTTATGACTACTCAAAGTGCTTTTAAAACAATATCTTAGACATTCACCTTGACAGAGTTGTAGAAAGCCTCAAAGACACCGACACTCTTGGAACTCAGCTGCAGATTCACCACTCCCTCCATGCTCAGAGAGATGCCATGGTGTTGCAGAGCCTCCTTACAAACCAGCAGGATGACGCCAGCCACTGTTTCCTGCACACCAAGCAACACAGATGACCTGCAGTCTATCAGTTCTTTTTATACACAGTCCCACATTATCAGAGGCTCAAAAATAATTGGTCAAACTAAGATCACTTTGCACTGTGAACTCCAATGAGTTTATCAACATTTGACCGAATCCAAGGGAGAATATATCCCTGTACACTTCCCAGTTCATCCTCCTGCGTCTATCAGCAGTCACATGATCAATAAGGACATACCCATATCATATCACTACCTCCACCATGCCTGGAACTGCTTGTCAGTCAAATGTCCAGTTACTTCTGAAAGCACTGGTGTAGGTGCATTAGTCTCTGCTTGTGGTTGCAGAATACATATAGATAGATAGATAGATAGATAGATAGATAGATAGATAGATGTGTGTGTGTGTGTAATTTTTATATATTATGTGTAAATATCTCATCAACCTGTGAGGATTTCTGCAGTGATGCTCACAGAAGACAGATTTGGCCGTAACACCAACAGTCAGCTGCCCGGTCATGTGACGCCGACGACTGATAGCTAAATAACTAGCTAGCTAGTTACAGTACATTGGTTTAGTAACAGTTACATTATTCATAAAAAAAGAAGGAGAAAGACAGTATTATTAACATAGCTGAAGAGGTTGCAGAAGCTGCTGCTAGCTAGCTGTGGCAACTTACCCCTTCTCGATAAACTTTGTTTGCTCTTTTCAGCCTTATATCCAACGTGACACTCATTTCTGATCATTACACGGCACACAGACAGTTAAAAACTGTTACCCCCGCTCCGGTCTCCTCCTGACTAATAAACGCCACACTAAAAGCGGTAATTTTCACATCTGTTGGACGAATTCATGTTCCGACTAGCCACAACAACACCATATCCGGTCCGATCCTTCACAATATAGCGACAACGCCGAAGACAGTGTGGATTTCCGGTCCAAGTCATTCAAAGTAAAAGCCAAGACAAGCTAAAGGGAGAGAAATACTTTACAAAAGGTAAAAACAAACAAACAAAAAAACAATTATAAAACAACGTTGAACCCTGTGGAGCACTCTTCACAAAACAAAAATACTATGCCTTCACAGCTCTGCTGATGCCTGGAGAGAAAAAAAGATTTTGGTTTTGTGTGCTCAGGTCTGTTTATCAGTCTACTGTGTACAATCAGCGCAGTGGAGGTGTCCCACCAACTGGGACTGGAGCATATCGGGATGACATCAGTTCAGACTAATATTTAGATAAATTATTTTCATGGTTTTGTGTGTAAGCCAATCACCAACATATATCCTAAATATTTGTAGACCCAGGCACATTTGCTTTAATGTAGAAGCAATTACACTTGATGTGCTAAATTTATTTATTTATTTTTAAGTAAATTGGTGTTTACCAGTGATAAACCTTTTTGTTACTTATTATTTTGGAGATTTTAAAGTCACTTTTAGATTTTACCACTAGATGGCTATATTAGGCTACTTTACACAAAACAAATAAATAAAAATCTTATCTTTACGTTTAGACTTTAGTTGTTCAAAAGGAGATATATAAGATTGTCCCTTGTTTTTTTATTTGTACTTGTAACAGGTGTTATTGTGCAGGTATTATCAATGTGCTGTAACCAAACCAAAACAATTAATGTCCGTTATTGAAAATCTCATATAGGTTTTTTTTGTCAAAGTTATGTAATTCTGACTGAGGTTACAAATTTTATTTGTTTCATATAAATCCCATTTAACACTGCAAACATCCATCTTCTTGTGCTTATCTGGGGCCAGGTTGCAGGGGCAGCAGCCTAAGCAGAGAAGCCCAGACTTTCCTCTACACAGTCACCTCTTCCAACTTATCCGGTGGAGCACTGAGGCATTCCCAAGCCAGTTGAAAGATATAATCTCTCAAGTGGGTCCTGGGAAAATTAAAGCAGAGAACTGTGGCACCAATCAGAAACTAGCAGAAACTACCCAGCACTTGATTACACCATGAGGAACAGGTGGGGCAAGGATGGCCAAGGCAGGAAAGCTCTAACTATGGGCCAGACAGAGACTCAGCACCAGCCTAGCAACTCCACCGGAGACTAAAAGCAAAAAAGTTAAGAAAAAGAAGAAAAGGCAGGAACTAGACCTCACTCAGCTGAATCATGACAAAAAGCTGCTTTTCTTTAAGAAAATAAAACTGAATAAACCTCTAATTTTAATTAAAATAAATCACCCTTCAAAAACCTTTTATTACTAACAGACTAATTAAATGTCACAAAGTCCCTCTTTGTTTCCTGGAGCTGGATACTTCTTACATCTCAAATTTCAGAGAGAAAACATCACGCAGGACTTCACAGCAAATAAGATCCTTTAACAGGGCCTTTTTCTTTTAGTGTGTGGATCATTATATTTTCAACTTTGATTTTAATTCAGCTCACATCACTGTATGAGTGTATTGTATTGCAAACACAGGCTTTAACATTCATTTCATGTGAAGGGATGTTGCATTAAGGTTTGTAAGTAAACTCTAGAATATCCCACCAGTGGTTCTCACATTATTTGACATCATGACTGCAGCTTTAATGCTTTTCAAGCCGAAAGAAAATTTTTGCTGACGTGTTACCGCTTTGTCTCCTACAGTAAATATTAGTCACCTTGGACCAAATTGTTTGGACCAGATACAAACGCCACCAGCCATCTCAACTTCCCTGGCTGCTCCACAGTGTTGCCACAACAAAAGGCTGACAGCTAAAGACAACTGAGTGGGTAGAGGTGCAGGCTGAGCCAGCCTGTTTCGTCCTTTGAAAGACTCTAGCCCTTCATCTTTCAGTTACAGTGCTACTTTCTTTACAGTGATAGAAGTCTGCATCAGTGTCACTGTGCAAATTTGCTTGCAAGTATTATTTTTAATAGAGAACAGCCACATTCATTTACTATTATACAGATGCCCTGAGGTAAAAGAAGCATTTTCTGCAGTCATTTTCTATAACTATACTTTTATATAACAACTAGTCATATTAACTGGTGTGTATACTGGACGAGTAAATATACTTTCCACCTTTCCACCATGGGGGAGGGGGGGAGCACTGGATGATTTAAATACAACACTTTGTTTTTAACTAAAAAGAAACACACTAACAAAACAAAACTGATCATTTTTATTACTTTTTACATCATATACCCCTATGTATCACAATCCCTGATTTATTTTTATAATACCATCATGATATTTATATCTAAAACACAACAACCAAAGGTTACATTCGTTTTTTCCAAGAATAACACATTCAATATTAGTCATATAAATACACTAACAACTGTAAATGTGTAATAAGTGTTAACATTTTCTGATGATTCATACATATGTAGAAATATCCTCCTGCAGGTGCAATATTACTCAAACTGCAGAGGAACTGTTTATTTAAGGAGGAAATTACAGGGACGACTAAAGATCACAACAAGTTTTTTTATATTTATTTTGGTGGTGTTGGTCTATTCCAGTTATATATTGAAAGCAGGCACACCTACGGTAAATGGACTAGTTCTGATACACCACTCAACCCGTTTTTATACTACAAGCCAGATTCACACACACTTACATCCCTTTATTCGAGCCATTTTAAAATCTGAAAATCTTCTGGGGGTCACCCTGCCCTGCCCTAAATATAAAAGTATATGTTTTCTTTGTATTGTATTGGTTTAATTTATTTTTACTTCTCACATGCCTACATGTACCTTCAAAGCCCACCAGTGGGCACTGGACTACACTTTGGAAATCACTGCTTTATTCTATGTATCTTTGCCTGGTATACTTAGACTGAGTGAATCAGTATAAATTGTGGCATCAATATACAGCTCAGTCTCTTTCATTGTATCTGGTCTCACTGGGAGGTCTGACCAGCCCAGTGCTGAAGCCTGTTAGGAGGGTCTACATTCATAGAACACGAGTTATATTCAGGAACTACTGTTTTGTGGAACCATTTCTCAATGCTTGCAAAATTTCTAAACAAAGTTGTAAATGTCTTGTGAACTTTAACAACAATTAAACTAAATAAAAATCATCTGTTATGTGTAACAACAATTTTAAAAATAAAACTGAAAAAAATCAATCAATTGATGGTTAGCTTATTATATGACAGTCCTCGTGGTTTTCCACTAAAACATTAGTTTGGATCCACTACTGTTCAGATGAAGTGCACAAACACTGTGAGCTGTTTGTGTGTCATAACTAGTCCTGTAAGTGAAAAGTGCTCTGGGGGGCTCTTTAGGGGGTAATGTTTTAATCAAGGGTGAAAATCTGTGATATTATACATCTTTACACCTGGCTTTTTGGGAGAGATTAGAAAGCAAGCTGTAAAGTGTTAGTAGTGACGTTTCGAGGAATCTTTTGGTAGAACTACATGAGCTCTGTTTTCCCCTTCTCAACTAAGCTAAGCAGCTGTTTATTCTAGCTTCATATTTAAGTACAGCTCTGAAAGAAGTATCAGTTATTTCATCTGTCTCTAAATACTAAACTCTTACTTTATCTGTGTATAACTTAACATTCTATTTTAAAAAGATCTTCAAAAGCATTTATAAAGAGTCACCCACTATTAAAACCCAAATTAAAAAATCATACAGGGCCATTAGCCCTTCATTCTGGTACATTTAATTAATTTAACTTGAACATTGATGCAAAAAAACATCATAGTGATTAAATGAATAAACAGAATGTACAGTGAAGACATTATGTCAGGTTTCTAGTCTTCTTAAAAATGTAGTTTACAGTTTACAGCACTGTTAAATTTTTTTTTTAGATGATTCAATACAAACATATTTTATGTTTAAATCAAAAGTCATAGCTGTAAGGGACATTAACACTGTGGCTGAGCCTCAGATCAATTAACAGTAATGATTAAGATCCTCTATTCCTCTCTGAAGTCCCTCTCGAGTTTCAGCTTCTCTGAATTGTTGCTGAGGAATTCTGGATCACTGCTCTTATGCACCTTGTCAAAAAAGTTGAAGTCTGCCACAAACCGTCCACTGGGGGTGCTATACAGCACAGGCTTGAACTCGTAACCCCACAGGATCTCGTCAGGGATGTAGGAGGTACGTCTCTGACACGTGGCTGCCGTCGACTCCATGGTGGCATTGAGGGTGATGAGCAACTCAAACCTACGGGTTTCCAGGTTTTCTGCTGTCAGTCCTGCCAGCGGGCTGTGCTGGTCTAGGATGTGATAGAAGGTGAGAGGGAGGATAAGGAAGGGGCACTCGCCGCCGGAGTCCATGTTGAAATCAACAGAGCTCTGGTGGACTTGCGTCTTCTCGCCCTCCTCGGTCACGTAGGGTTGAAGGAGCTTTCCTGTTAGCTGGCACTGGATCAGGAGGCTCTTCCTCATGTTGGCCACCCTCACCATCAGACACAGCTTTCCTTGGTGCTTGCAGATCACTGCCACCTGGCTGAACTTGATGGTCTCCGCTCGCTTCTTGGGTCGAGCTAGTTTGGCCAGGAAGGCACCGGTGACGAAGATCTCTGCCAGTCCAGTGATAACGAGCTGAGCCACCAGAGTGAAGATGGCCAGGGGGCATTCTTCAGAGATGTAACGAAAACCATAACCAATGGTGGTCTGTGACTCCAGAGAGAAGAGGAAGGCTCCAGTGAGCGTTTCCACGTTCATCATGCATGGGGTGTGGGTAGAATTTAAATCTGGCTCAAAGTCTCCGTTGCCCATTCCAATGAAGTAAAAGATGACCCCAAAGATGAACCAGGTCATGACAAAGGTGGAGGCAAATAAAGTGAGTTTGTAGCGCCATTTCATGTCCACCACAGTCGTCCAGATGTCGTGCAGGTACAGCTTGACCATGCCCTCCACGTTGTCGATCCTTACCATGTTGCGGCCATCCTTGGACACAATCCTTCGCTGGAAATCTTTATTCCTTTTAGCCATGATGCTCTGGGTCAATTCAAACTGAAGGTCACTTCACTTCTTTTAGTTTGGCATTGCCAATTGAAGGTCTGGCTAAAGAGATAAAAGATATTGATTAATATCTCACTTTGAGCTATAGCACCAGTCAAATCAGTCAAGATGGCAACTAATTCAAGGGTTTTTACTTATTTATACTATTTTCTGTAATGTGGAACAAAACTGAAGGCTTGTTAAAGTAGTCAAGTTGTCTTGGCCTCTTGCCCTAACCTGCCTTATGAAAGTGGCACCCAGAACAGCTTTGAATTAACAGGTGTAACAGGCGTAACAGTCTCACTCCCCAGTTACAAAACCCTAAAGACCAGTTGGCAACCATCTGGAAACTACCATTCACAAGAGAAAAATGTGTATACCCTAACCAGCTAGCAAGTGGTTGCTAGGGGTTTCTGGTAGTCGCCATTTGGACCTTTCATTGATGCTCTGGCAATCTGGTTGCGAGGAAAATGTGTGTTCTCTGACAAGCTAGAGAGGTTGCTGATGTAAAATCCTAAAGGAGTATTCAATGCTCCTTTGTTTGCAAGGAGATTGCCACAGTTACCCATAATTTGCATGGACTTGTCTGCAAAAAGATGCTGAGCAGTAGTGAAACTGGAAATAGAGAATGTTTTCCTTCAAAGTAAAAAGTTGTGCCTTTTGAGATGCATTGACTGCAGCAATCTGTGCAACTTTCACTCTGAAAGCTCCATTTCTGTTTATGTTGCACTTTTTCAAGTTTTACTATGTCTTAGAAGGTAAATGGCAAGTATTTGCAGATATGTTACATGTAAATTACAGGAAACCACAGCAATCTGCTTGTGACCAGAGCAATCACAAAGCAGATTGCTATGGCGCACCCTCTCTGTGACCTATTTCGCCCAGCAACAGCCAGCAACCACTCAGCAACTGGTCAGGGAACACACATTTTTCCCTTGTTGCTGGACGTTGCCAGGAATTATCATCTGGTCAACAACTAGTAAAGAACTGCTTACACCACAGCATTAGGAATGGATATATGACCAGATAGCATCTGAATTTAAGAATTTGCAAAATGTAAGTGAAGGTGAACAGATGTTAAATGCATGTACAGTTCCCACCGTGAAGCTTAGAAAAGGCTTCATGGTGGTTTGGCTGTTGGACCAAGGAAATTCGACTGGAGCAAAACCCAACTGAGATAATTTTTCAGTTCAGTTTTATTTAGATTTAGAGGGAGCATCATAACAGTCTGATGGTCCCATATGTGCTAGAACTTGATAATAGGGTGTACAGAGTTGTTATCAAAGCAACTGTAAAGATTTGAGACATTTTCTTTATAATTTTTTATGAGCTACACTTTTCCAGTTGTGTTATCACTGACAGTATATAAAAGGTGGACACAACTTCCAGGTTTGAAGAGCAAGGCCAATGTAAAGCCTGCTTGTGTTGAAGTCTATGATAAAATGGGCCAATCTTTTAGTTGATTTATGGCCTGAGCAAACACTTTCTTAATGAGTTTATGGCCTCTGTCAGTACTTTTAAGTTTCACTAAAAATAACACAGTGCTCCTTTTGTACAGTTCACCAGGTTTTGACTGGAACTGATTAAACAACAAATATCCATTTAGCATTTAATATTTTAAGTATCATCCAACATAAAGTTCCAAAAGAAAATATGCCTCCACTGTGTTCTGTTGATATAATTAGGGCAGGCATTCAATACTATCTAGTTGTAATACAAGCAGTAAGTACATTTGGCAAAGTACTTGTAAGTACATTTGAGGTACTTGAGCATTTTAATTTCATGCTACTTAATACTCTTACTTCACTGCAGATAAAATAAAATCTAAAATCTACCACTAAAGGTGAAGCCATTTAATCTAAGCTTTTATCCACAACAAGTTTGGATTAGTATCTGAAAATTTTAATGTAATAAGTTACATATCTCGAAATTTTGACACTCCGATATAATTCAAAATTTTAAGTTAAGGCATCTCTAAATTTCTACTTATTAACTTAAAATCTTAACTTACTCAGAAATATGATAATTAAATATATGTAACTCTTAAGTAATTCAACACCTTTTATCTTTTTATTTTGAATTTCATAATTAAAATGACTTTTTTTTTTTTAAAAAAAAGGTAAAATAGTAACCAGATAGCTTTTTCTCAGTTTACTGAGTCCTTGCTAAGCTAAGCTATGGCTCTATGTAGCATATAGATATGAAGCTTACAGCTTTTCACCCAAGTCAACAAATATAGCGTACATAGTTTACGTTCCAGATTATATAAGTATCTTATGTATTGATTTTAATGTTTTTTCTTGTATGTTTTTTATGTTTAGACAGAGATCGGTAACGGTTTCTCCGCTAGGCTAACTATCTGTTTAGCATTCAAATAAGAAGCTGGTATCGCTCCTAATTCTAGGGAAAAAGAATCAGGCACAGAATTATATTCATTTGCTTATTCTTCAAAAATAATTTGCAGGCAAAGAACTGACTTAGATCATTTATCACGTCTTATTGTTTTTAATTCTGAAAAGAAATGTAAAGATAACAGAAAAAAGTGAAAGGAGATACCATTCATGGTGACACTGCCCACTCTGAGTCAAATTTTAAGCCTCTAAAACAGAGATGTCAAACTTTTTTCATTGTGGGCCATATACAGCTCACTTTGACTGGACCAGGCTACTTTGTATTGGTGTAAAGATGTTTAACTACACAACTAATCCCTGAGATAGTATATTAATATAAGAAAAAGAGGTGCAGTTTCAGTAGTATGTCACAGTTTTTGCCCAGAATGTAATTATAACACAACATTTTTGTTAATTCACAGTCCTATTTTTTTTGTTGTTGTAGTTAGTTAAAAAAAAGAACATTCAGTCATTTCATCTATTATATTATTTATTTACTGCAATGTGAATAGCCCTGGGGAGATCTTTATCAGGAGGGAAAGCAGTAAAACTCATAAAAATATAATTTAAAAAAATATAGTTAAAAAGATTATCCCTCCTTCACAGTTTTGATACCATCAAATGGGCCAGATTGGTCCTATTATTTGAAGCCCTTGTCCTAAAAGATATTTTTTGTCTATATAAGTATAAATTAGGGAAAAGAATAGCCAACTGAAGTGGAAAAATCATGTAACAATAGCAGAGGAATCTAATCAAGTCATAAATGAAGTAGATCTATCAACGGATGTTATATTAAGAGTCAAAGGTAAAGAGATTGTGAAGGCTGGTTTTAATTTAACTACTTTAAAGCTGAAAGCTAGTCTGAGTAGAGGTCTGTCTCAATGGGAAAATTACATAATTAATCATTAAGGAAGCTTAGATATTTAAAACAGTCTCATGACAAGTGTAAAAATGAAAGAGTAGTTGTGAAATATAGGAGAATATAACAAAAACACTCCAGTACCTCAAAAATATACAGTTTTACATTAATTAATGGACTCAGTCTTATAAAGCAAAGCATGTAAAAACCTTGGTATGCTCGTTCAAAGTTAAGCAAAATTTGTATTCACAGTAGAGTACAATACAATAATGTGACAAAATTAATCATTTAATGAATAGAATATATACATATTTTTAAAACCCCACATGATGTATGGCAATATGCTGCTATTACAGAGCACTGCTAGACAAGGTCGAACGTTAACTAGCTAGTAAACCATTACAGAAGCCCGAGAACACCTGCCATAACTTTAAATAATCATTAATTACTTGATAAATCTGTATTTTACTCACATCCTTTTGTTTTGCCTTGTTGAATAGTTCCAGATATTTGCTTTCACTTGTCTCTCACACCATCTGCAAGATGAAACTGCCCGAGAACATGTAGTTCAGTGTCTTCTTTCGCCTATTGTGCCCACCTGTGAGATCTGAACTTTGGCACAGTGGTATTCAGTGGTAGAACAGAAATGGGAAACAATACTGGGCTGTAAACTGTGATCTGAATGTGGGCTGGCTTTTCCTCCCCCCCTCGCCCGCCTCCTCTACCTGTCCGCAGATAGGGACAACATTAAAGTTTGTTTTGCTGCTTTTATGGTTGTTGTTGCTTTACACACATGCCCAGATTTACTGCTCCCAGAAGTTCTCTGAAGGACATTTTCAGTTAAAATGAACAAAAGGTGGTCTGTCTAAATCCAGCCCTCAGGCTGTAACTGAAAATAAGTAGTGCTAAGGAAATGTACATGCACAGATTTGCTTGAGTGAAGAAGGAAATATTTAGGAAAAAGTTGAATTCAAAGCTGTAAAGGTGGTAGAAAATAAAAGTACTGATAGGAGTTAAAGTGCAACTCATGCACTGGATGTAAAGTTTTTGTTAAAATTGGTATTAAAGTGAAGTCAAAACTATTTTTAAATGAGCCATATCATTAGTAAACTACAGCAGCTGATATTTATGATGGCAAAAGGAGATGAAATTTGACACTAAATTGGCTTGTGTTAAAACAGTGCAGAAAGCTTCATGCCAAAATACTGCAAACAAACAATAATAAGTAACTGTCAAATAAGTAATACTCTTGTTAATGCGAGAACTGTTGTACATTATTGTCACTGTATTAACCCGATGCTGCATCCTTTGTAATGCAACACAAAACCAAATCCAACTGTTACAAATGTTTGCACCTGTTGAGTCAGTAAACCTTTAAACATGTCAGCCTGGGATGGATTAATGCCCTCTTGTGGACATTTTTTAACATAAAAAAACCCAAAATCAGTTTTAACTTTTTTTCCCTTAACAAATTTATATATTAATATATGCAAATTTATACATTTCAGAAACAAGTGTCCAAAACTGCAGTTCCACTGGTGGCCATTCGAGACAGAATCAAATAGTAAGTGAATCCCGACAGACTGTAAAAGATCTCCAGCCTGTTACTCTTACAGTATAATACTCATAATAAAAGTACAGCAACAGTAATGTTAGTTAGTGATTTGGCAGGCACAATGGCTTTTCTGTGTTTTCCATAAAGTCATTTCAGTGACTCACCGTCAGCTATCTGCTGCACATCTTAACATCAGTACATTCAGAGCAGCAGAGCTAATGTCTGCACTAGAGCACTGAGAACTAATTAGAAAACACACTTTTAACTTAGTGAAAAAGTGCAATGCTGATGCCTCGGAGTCAGTTATGTTGGTTTGTCCAATTTACTGCAGAACACCTCACACTGTCAGTGGTTTTGGAAAGGAAACACTGGCTGTCTCAGCATGTATTTGCAATTCCTGATCAGTTATGCATGTCTGACATACATAACTTTCTCTGTGACAGCATCTGTCAATCAAAGCTGACATGATCATGACATTGCACTTCAATTTTATATCTTTATGTTAATTATGGACATTTTTTTTTTTTTTAGAAAAACTAAAATCTAAAAAACAAAACAAACAAAAAAACCTTTGGAAACCACCGATTTTGTACAATGTTTTTTTGGGAGGTGAGGGTCCATAAATCTAAATTTTTTGAATTTCTTGAAAAATCTTGAATTTTCAACTCAATAACTCATTGACTGTGGGGATATGTTGTTAAGTTAGTGACTTGTCAGTCACTAGGTAGGGTATGTGCTATTTTGAGATTTTGTAAAAATGTTTGCATCATAATTTACTAAACAAACATCACACTGTACTCAGTAAGGACCTGAAACTAATGATTAAGATCATAAACTCATCACATTTGTGTTTAATGAGGTCACAGAGCGAGAAAGCCAAAGGAACATTTTTCTATAGACTTCGATACAACTTGATGCGTTTTTGTCAGCAGAGGAGTTGCCCCCTGCTAGCCATCAGAAAGAATGCAGGTTCAAGGCACCTCTACATCCACATCTATCTTTTATATACAGTCTATGTGCTCCACGTACTAAGTCTTGTTTTGATGGATCAAAATGTTTTGGAGATAGATCTTCACTTCTTGTTTGACAGCATGTCCACTAAATTCAACCAGCTGTGATGGATGAATGTTGGCTTGTGAGAGCTTCTCATACTCATATGGCAAAAGAAGACACTGTGGGTGCTTCTTAAAGTTTTAGGATTGAGGGATCACATCACTAGTCTGGTGAACTTAGTTAAAGGAAACCAGACTTCTACTGTTTAGGCGTGACTTGAATCAAAGGCAAAATACTCACAGTACTCTGCATCAAAAGAAAAGTTCTGGTGGCTGGCTTTGTTATGAGCTAATAGCTGATCAAAGTTCAAGCACTAAAATTATTTTAGGTGAAGTGTGAGTTAAAAACTGAGCCAGCAGAAGGTCAGAGAAAGTCCTGGAAGGTCGTTAAGTGTCAGTTAAAGAGAGAAAAAGTAAAATTGTGTTTAGTTTCAATTGATCAGTGAAATGAGTTTAAAAGGTACTCTTAAAATTTAAGAGTCACTTGAAATGTAAAAATCTGTTAATGTGTCTGCGGATGTAAAGTTTAACTGAATTGAAGCGTCAGTTTTGAGTGTTCCCTTGAGTCTTTATGACCTTGAATCAGTGTCTTTGGCTTTGTTATTAACCTCCTTGTTAGTGCGCACATTCCTGAAGGTTATGTGTGCGAGCTAGATCGCCCATTAACTTCCTGGTTCGCTGTTATCCGAGAGAAAATCTGAGAATTAGAGTGTGTTAAAATGCAGATGAGAGTCCCACACAGAAAGAAAACTGTGCTGATTTTAACCTCTCATCTGCATGCATCTGCATTCTTTCTGTGAAGTTTAAGTACAGAAATATTGCCAGAACAGTCAGAAACAAATGTAAAACTGTGTTTAGGAAGCTTTTTTACTGCCACTTCAGTGTCCACCAGACTACAGGATGATGCCCTAAAGGGCCATAAGATTATTTTCAGAGGGTGTGTGATGATTACTGGGAAAAGACAAAAGAAAATTCTAAGTACTAATTAACAAATCTGTTTTAGTACTTTAGTCTGAATGTCTGGGAGTGATTTAAATTAAACCACCTGAAACATTTAAAAGGTATTCTGACAACTACCAACTCACAAACATTTAAAATGTGGTAAAGGACACAAACGATGCACTGATTTCTGTGAATGATCAGAAGCCAAGTGGTCTGATTACACTAGTGTGCTGTCTCTGTTTATCAGCACATCGTATTTTCTTTTTGTAAAATTTGAAATGTGTAGAACAAATGTAATGGAAAAAACATAGTTAAAAGTATAAAGAAACCTATACCGAAGAAATTTATGCATTTGACGTCCTAACATCTTATGTAAGATGAAGCACATAAATTGTCCAAGTCACTTCTTTTATGAGTGTGGGAATGTACAGTTAAGTGAAAATACAGTATGTCCCAAAAGAGTCCAACTCCATCTACTGGATGTAAAATGTACTGCTATTCATGAAACTAAACACAACCTACCTGGAAAATGAAGCTTCTCTTCTAAAAGATGTTAGTCTTATTCCTGATATGATCTATCGTATCAGTAGTGTGCAAAAGTCTTGGGCCACCCCTCATTTCTTTATATTTTGCTTCCATGGAGCCAGACTTTCTCATCGACTTCTAACTCTTTACCCCTTGAAAGCCAGCTGGGAGTAACCTTTGAAGCTCTTTTCTGAACTGATTGGTTTCTGTCATATGTGTATAAGCAGAAGCTTATAAAACAAAATGAAGTATCAAAAGTTAGTGAGGGTGGTCTCTGCCTATGCAGCTACCCTTGGAAAAACCCAGAAACTATTCTAATGTTGTGGTCTAATACACTTCTTTTTGAGATATACTGAGGTGTCAAAACTCATTAAGGGTTCAGGGAGGTTGTCAAATGTCATTTTTATGAGGGAAAGTGTTAAAATGGTCTTGTACTAGCAGTCTGTCACAAAAACACAATTTCTTCCCCATTTCTTTAGTTGAATCTATGAAAAATACCAAAGAGAACACAATTTGACAGACATAAAATAGTATTTTTGCACCAATAAGGTGATTCCCAAAAACCTATTACCTGAACACTTTCCATATCTCAGCATGGTGTGCACTGTGTCCTTCAGCTGATCCACCAACTGTTCACTGAAGCCTCATCAGAAATGGTCTCAGTGGAAGGATGGTTGTCAAGAAGCCATTTTTAATGAAGGGAAACAGGGAAAGTCTGAGGTATGCCAGTTTACACAAGAGCTGGACTGAAAATCAGCAGCAACAGCTCTGATGGAGTGATGAATCCGTTCATCCATCTATTCTCTTCTGCTTATGCTTATCAGGGTCGCCGGGGGGCTGGAGCCTATCCCAGTTACCATAGGCCGAGAGGCAGGGTACACCGTGGACAGATAGCCAGCCTGTCACAGGGCTGTGATGAATCCAAATGTGAAAGGTTTTTCAGACTGTCGTCAGTATATATGGAGGTCATCAGGAGAGAGGTACAACAGTGAGTGTCTACAGCCATCTGTAAAATAAGGGAAGCTCTGTCGTGGTTTGGGCTGCATTTCACTCAGTGGTGTTGGAGATCTTGTCAGAACTGATGGAATTATGAACTCAGAAAAGTCCCATCAGATTTTGATCCACCAAATAAACTGGCAATGTAATAAAAGCATACAAGGACAGAAAAACACACAAAGGAACACTGTCAGACATGGATCGGCCCCCGCAGAGCCTGGACCTCAACATCACTGAAGCAGTTTGGGATCATTTTGACAGAGAAAGCAACAAAAGGCAGCCAACATCCAAAGAAGAGCTTTGAGTGTCCTTCAACAAGCCTGGAGAACTATTCCTGAAGACAGCTTAAAGAAATTACAGGAAAGCTCCCCTAAGAAAGTTCAGGCTGTGTTGAAGAAAAAAAGGCGGTTATTACAAATACTGACTTTCAATCTTTTTGAAAGAATTTATACAGACTCTGTTTTACCTTATATGATGTAATTCCTTTTGAATTTTTTCACCTATTTTCCTGGTGAATTATAAATAAGTGACTGAAGACTCACAAAGTTTTGTGAAGACAGCAAAATAGTAAATTAATACTTCTCAAAGTGTAACAGAGTACTTTGTTGCACTTGCTTTCTTAACATCTACAACACTGAGAAAAAAAAATCACCTCCAATAACATGACACTGAATGTCTGAGTCGCTTTTATTTACACAAAAAAACAAACAAAACCATCTTTCAGTTTAGTTCAAGTGTATTAAATCTTTGTTTGTGAGCAATAGTGTGCGTTGTGATATCTTTACAAACTGAAACAAAATAAACATAAGTTCAGACGTACACCGTCGACTCTAGTCTCTGCTCTAATGAGAGCTTCATTTCCCCCGCCCTCCTCGATTTACAGTCTCTCTTGGAAGGCATTCATTGTGTTGGTCAGGTTTTTAGAAGTTTGCCAAGTGACAGGAAACTTTACATCCTTAGTAAAGCCTGCCAACGTGAATGTGTAGGGATACTGGTACTGGACATTTAGCTTAGCTTAGCTGGAAACAGCTACTACAGCATCCATGCTCCCTCAAGTTAAGTCTGAAGGAAGTTTTTCCTGGTGCTTTTATTGTGCTCAAGCTTCAAATGTAAAGATTAATGTCACTGCAACATTGATCTGTCTTCTGGGGGGGGGGGGGGGGGGGGGAAGGCACT
>VVHJ01033976.1:0-12445 GCA_015107715.1 Tylochromis polylepis
AGGTCGCTCTCATCCAAGGACACTTTCAGCTCCCTCTCCGTGGGGTCACCCTTCTCGCTCCCGGCCTGCAGCTCACTCTCCACCGCACTGAGGAGGTGATCTACCCGGTACTGAACGGCCTTGTTCGGACACTCGCCAGCGCCTGTCGCCATTCTGTGTAATACCTCCAGGGCTGAAACACGGAGCTTATTGAAGAACCTTAAAGCTGCTCCAGAATCTCTTTCTTCTCCTTGTGCAGTTAGAAACACAACTTCTGTCCGAGGAAGCTGAACGTCACTCACAGCTCCTGCATATAAAGGCTAAAGAGAAGCTCCAGCTGAGGATGGGTGTTTGGAAGAGAGGTGGTTGGTTCATCTCCTCTTTGATCTTTGCAGACTTGTTGCGGATTGGCTGAAAGCGGCCATATCATTGAGGCTCACAGGATGACAGCGTTTTGAATAAAGCAGTTTGACCTTCTTTATTACATCAACCTGTAAACATTGACACTTAGATCAAAGCCACACCTGCAGAAAGCAAATCGCTGACCATAGCTGGCCTTCACAAGACCCATGCTTTAGTTTTAGTAATTCTTTCACTTTTATTGAGAACTGATGGCAGACTGATTTTATGAGAATTATATCTGAGCTACAACTTGAAACCTCTTCAGTTCTCTGTTGCTGTTTTTTTCACTTTTCAACATAAACAAATTAACAAAATAAGGAAGGAACAAAGACAAACAAATACAACGAACAACAAAGTGATCCACACACACAACACTTCAAATCCAAGCAAACAAATCCACATAAATTAAAAATTAATAATAATAAAAAAAACATTACAAACTCCAATTATTACTCCAGTAATAATCTCAGGCACATCTTGACCTTTAGAGCTCCAGCTCGCTTCTATCCAATCAAATTTAATTTCAGTGATGAATGAATGAATGAATGAGTGAGAGATATAGACAGATGTACACAAAGTGGAACAGCAACATCCTTAATCATTTTATTAAAACTTAAAAAGCCAGTGAGTGTAGATGAATGTCTTTATTTTAAAAAAACTGACACAAAAGTAAAGAATATTGTTATGTGACACTGCTAAAGCATGGACACAATACATGGTTGCTATGTATAGAAAAAAAAGTGGATTTATTAAACATTTTTTCTGTATAGTTTCTCCAAAGCTCAACTTTATCTTATCTAAAAAAAAAAAAGGAAAACAATATATTACATTTAAAAGTGACAGAATCTTGAATCCAGAGCACAATAATTCACTTTGAGAACCTTTACCTTTTGAAAAGTGAATCACTGAAGGCTCCTGTGTCACAGACCCAAATCTCAAAACTCTGCTGGCTGCCCACAAAACACTCACACATGAACACTGGTCAAAACATTTTTTGTTTTTCATGTTTGCTTTCATGCACCTGACATCCTGCTCAGGTGCTGGGGATGTGAGGGTCTGTGAATCTGAACACTTTTCCATTGTTTCTGAGGGCAGGAAGGTGATAGGCTGGGCTGGCTTCTGTCCTCCTGCTTGGAGCCGGTGCCTGGAAAGACCTACAGTAGAACAAGAAAGGAAAAAACACTGTCACTGATAACTCACTAAATGAAAAAGTGATTTACATCCATTTAGTAAAGCAGTGTCACCCTCACAAATAACTACTATATATTTCCGTTGCCATGGTGGCATCCAAGAAATAACAAATAAAAAAAGAAAAACTAATGATAAAAGCAGATAGTTTGTGGCACCCATGTGTTAGCTTCCAGTGGAGCTCTGTGGTGTTGTGTTGCGGCTGGCCTGTGTTACTAACCAAATCTTGGGCGCCTCATTCCTTCTGCCAGCGCAGTGAGTCTGACTCTGTCCAGCAGTCTGGACCAGAGTTCACAGCAAGCAGAGAAAAACAAATCCCTCTCAGTTTAAAGAGAAGCTGAAAGACTTCTTCAGGTTGTGTCGCCTCAATGGATATGAAGGTTACTAAAAAAAACAAAAAACAAAAAAATCTCACAGATAAAGGTTAAACTTTCCATGTCACTTACCAGCCTTTGTGTGGCAAGATGTTGGTTAAAGAAAGGGCGTATCTTTGCCTCAGGAGACTGACGTAAATTTCTGTTTTCCTGCTCTTCTCAGGGATCTCAGGGATTGTCTGTTTGATAGAAAAGTTGAAGACGAGCATTAAGACGCAACATTAAATTCTAGTCAAGTCAGGCAGCTCGCTCTGGAAGGTCCTCATAAAGTCAAGCTTCAGGGCTGTGAATGTGGTCTCTTTTATCTACAAGTGCAAACAATTTCATTTAGTTATAACTTCCTTTTCTATTAGTTATTTAGTCATTTAAAAAGAGGAACCCCTTTGTGTATTAGCCAGGTAGAAATGGTGTAAAAGTCAGAGGTGTCATAACCAGTGTCATTTCCCACAGTCCTAGTGTCCCATTTGGCGCCTATCTCTTCTCCTCCAACACCCCACCTGGTGCTAACTGTCACACCAGGCCATTTCCTGATGTGGGTCAGCAGGACTGTGAATTAACATTGATCTCTATTGCGGTTTAGATCCCCCCCCAGGCCACCTCCTCCCTCAATCCTCAAAGGATAAAATGCAGGTGCAATTCAAGCAAACCTGAGAGAAAAGATTTAAACTTGTATTGTCTCAGCTTTGAATCTCGAGAAAGCTTAGCTGAGTTTAAAACGTGTTTCACATATTTTAACCCATTTGCTGAAAATCACTCTTATTGTATGACAAGCTGTTCACTGGCTTTTGATTTCATTTTCTCGCCATCATTGGCACAGTTCGTGAAAATCAACTGAGAGATGATCACCCTCAATATCTGTTTGAACTGCACTAATACTTTTGAATGTTTTTCATTATGGAAATGTCTTCTGCTCAAAAATGACTTCAGGGCTGTACATGTATTCTTCATTTTGGTTTATTGATTAGCTTAGCTGACTTCTGTATTAAGATAGACAGAAGCAATGTAGCTTTCCAACTGTGAAAAACACACTAAAGAGTCTAATGCTGCCATAAATAGTCATAGTTGTCCTGTCTCCCTCCCCTCACACCCAACTGATCGTGGCAGATGGCTGCCCCTCCCTGAGCCTGTTTCTGCCAGAGTTTTCTTCCTGTTTAAAGAGAGTTTTTCCTTCCCACTGTTGCCAAACCACTTACTCACAGGGGGTCATATGATTGTTGGGGTTTTCGCAGTTTTCTTTGTATGGTCTTCACCTTACAATATAAAATGTCGTGAGGGAACTGTTGTTTTTAATTAGTGCTTTGAATTGAATTGAATATAAGCTTTGTATGCTTTATATGCACAAGTGTGATAAGGATGAAATGTATTCAGATTTTTAAAAAAATAATTAAAACCTTAACTACCTAATGATTACGATAGAGAAGGAGGTTTTTGGAGAGTAAATTAATTGTTTTAGTCAATATATAAAACACATTCAGAGTTTCTATACACCAGTACTTCCAGTGCAGTGCTTCAGTTAAAACACTGACAGCCTGTGGATGTCTATAGGATGGGGAGTTTTCTCCAAAACTAGTGGATCTGAGATTTCAGCACTGAGGTGAGCTGAGGCGACCTTAATGCTCCTGCATGCCTCCTGGCTTTGTCCAGTCACTGTTTGCCTTCCCTTGCTTTCCCTCCAGCCAGGCTCAGCCTCTGTTTGCTTAGGCCCACTTTGACACAAAGGTGAGAGAAAAAATGAATCCTGCATGCTTGTCCATATATGCTCATCTCAGCACCTGAGCATAACCTCTTCTCTGGTTTTCTCACTTTTTTGAGTCTCTTCACCATCCTCTGCCACCGTTCCCTCACATTACTGTTTTAAATAATGCGCTCTGTCCTTAGTAATAACTGTTAGGATACTATTTATACAGTTTTTTTTTGTCTAAATTCAATATTGGATCAATAAACTACAACAAGTCTGTGGGTAAAGGCAGTTTTTCCTTGGCACATGTCCTTCTAATTTTAAAGGAAATAGTTGCAATTTTGTGAAATAACACTTTTTTCTTTTTTATCAAGTACTTGAGGTCAATCCATAAAATATAAAGCTGGTAGGTAGTTTCAGCTGCTCCTTTATTTTCCAAGGTGTCACCACAGCAGATCTGCTTGTTTGATGTGGCACAGATGCTACACTGCACGTCCTTCCTGATGTAACCCTCCCAATAATCAGGGCTGGAGATGGACACTGGGCTTGTCACCCCCTGTGGCTGGGTTTGTGTCTCTTCACAGTCTACAACCAGAAAGCTTTTGCATGGAAGGTGAATTGTATAGTGTTAACCGCCACACTACAAAGCTACCGCATTTAACATGAAGCTATGGCAAGGAAATGTAATGAAGACTAAAAACTTCTCCCTGACAAAGGTTTATAGTTTTTCCATCACACTCAGTTTGCCAGACAGCCCCAAATAAGACTAAAAATGCACATTTACACCTTTTCTGATATAGAAACAGCTTTTAAGTTATAGTTTGGCACAGGCTGATGTATAGTACATATGCTAATCAGCTAATTGCTGTCAGTAGACTTATATTTGTTGTTCAGTGTGAAAGTGCTAAAAGTCTTCTTACTGAAGTTTTTGCAAAGACGTGAAGAGGAATATTTTACTTGATAAATCTGCTATCTTATTTATAAATATTGCAAGAAAGATGAATGGATATGTAGCATGTTATACTGAGTCTATTGTGTCAGTGTGGGCCTATGCATGTGTGCCTGAGGATGAAGTTGGGGATCACTGCCACAGGTGTGTTTGCCTCTCATTGTCCTTTTTAAGTGGAATTACTGCCCCTGTGGTTTTCACACTAACCTTGAGAAACATTTGCTCAGTTTTGTCCTTCCCCTGGCTGCTGTTGAAGATCAGCTTCTCTGAACTCTTCTTTGATCTGGACTTATTAACCGACACACACAGACACTGAAAAAGAGTCAGTTTGACATTTGAGCTAGAGAGCCAATAAGCCAGCGAAAGGAAATCGCACAACCCAATTTCCAAGCAAGTTGGTAAACTGCTAAATGCAAATTAAAAAAAAGAAGAACACTGTGATTTGTAAACAATTCAAACCTCAGATGTAATAGAAATCAGAAAGACAACAAATGTTTAAATTAAGAATATTATTGTTTCCTAAAACATATGTAAAACATTTTGAATTTGACTCCTGGGATGCTGGATATGAAAGACTGGAAAAGGAAGAATTACAAACAAAGTCCTTAAAGATCACAGCTCAACAGACAACAATCATTCCGATAAAGCTGAAGTTGTTTTTGATGACCATCAGGGCTGTGTGACACTACGGCAACTACTGCTAAACTACTACTAACTTTATATTTTAAATGTAATTTTAAATTTTTTGTGTTTTTCATAATACGACTATGTATATAGGCAGCACGGTGGGGCGGTGGTTAGGACTGTTGCCTTACAGCAAGAAGGTCCTGAGTTTGAGTCCACCATCTGGCCGAGGCCTTTCTATGTGAAGTTTGCATGTTCTCCTCGTGTTTGTTTGGGTTCTCTCTGGGTACTGCTGCTAACATGCAGTTAGGTTAATTGGTGATTCTAAATTATCCATAGGTGTAAACATGAGTGCAAACTGTTGCCTGTCTCTTTGTGTTAGGTCTGCTTCAGACTAGCGATCTGTCCATGGTGTATCCAGCGTCTTGCCCTACAGTAGTTGGGATAGAAATCAAGTTTGCTTTCAAAACTACAATAGGTGGACTTCTTCCCTGGTTTTCTCAACATTTAATGGGCTAATATTTGCACCATTTTTATTTAGACATAGAGCTTAAATTATTTGCATTAAAAAAAAACAGGGTTGAACTTTAATCAAAAAAGGAAAACTACAATTTCTTTCCAAATGTGTAAAAACGCATTTCAGCATCAACTGGTTAGCTTGTTTTCTGTGATGTGTGACCTGCACACAGAATGTTGTGTACAGGGGCGCCTACAGAATTTTTTCATTGGGGTGGCCATATTGGGGCCACTAAAAATAGTGGGGTGGAACACATAGAACAGTCTTGCCGGGAAGGGGGTGGATGGGGGGCAGCAAATTTTGGGAGGTGGCCAGTGCCCTCCCCCTTGGTGATGCCCCCGGTTGTGTAGTTAATATATTCTTAATGGTGTGCTACTTCTCAAGCAAAGCCATAATGTGGTGCCGCTCACACCCGATAACACTGCACACTCGGGTGACAACACACTTTGTAAGCTGGGTGCAAACTGTGTGCAGGGAGGACTCCTGAGCAAGGCAGGGTTTACTCACAGAGCAGTGCAGCAGGTAACAGATCTATACAAACCCCATGAGGATGCAGGTGGGAGAAAGACAGTGTGGACTTGTGGACTTACATATATTTAAAAAAAAATAGTATTACTCAATGACACTGTAAGCTTGAATTAAAAAAAACCCCAACAATTACAAATGTGTTGCAGCAGGATGCTACAAGTTAAGAGCTAACTTTTCCACTTCCATCCTATGTGTATTTTCCACTCACTGAGGTGAGTTTGTAGTAACAGACATGGCATTTTTTGGTCAAACTAATTTTGTAGACCTGTGATGCACACTTGTGAAATTCAACATGTTGAAGTGACTATGACCAGATGGCCACAAAGATAGAAAATTACCACATGAACTGTCCAATAAATCACAGCAGCTAATAATAAACACATAAATAGCCACGAAGTACGACGGATTGGATGAACTGGCTCATTACGTAAAAACATAACCAAGGATTTTGCCCACTCCATATATTGGCTTCAGCTCTAATTACTTTTAATTTGGATTTTTCTCGTGGATGTGGGGAATGTGCATATGGCTGAGCTGTGCAGCAGGGGCAGGAGGAGTTACTGTCTCATCGTGTTTGTCCGTGGAGCGATGAGATTTCACACTGATGGAGAACTTGTCAGTTCGACCCTTCATTTGCTTTTTTTTTTTTTTTACCAAGCTCTTAATGTCCCCAAAGCCAGTGTGCTGCTTGACGGTGGCAGCCTCGTACTAACATCATACATGCTCCTACTAAACACAGTTCATAGCTAATTAACAACAACAGCAACAAGAGTGACACCAGCTAACACGGTTCCGTTAGGCATTCACAACGTGTAAACAGCAAGTGTACCGAAGGTGATAAAAGTGGGTAAAAGAACTGAAATCTGGATTAAGATTAAAAATAAAACCAATAAATGGCTCTTTAACATTTACTTTTATTTCCAGGTATTGTGAGTTAGAGAGAGAATGGCAGAAAAGTCAGAATCCATAAGAGTTGTCTTATGTAAAGCGATAATGATGCGATTATCAACAAGGTATTTACAACTTTTGCGTGTGTGCCTGAAATATAACTGTTCATCAGTTCATCTGAAATAAGGTAAAAAAAAAAAAAAAAAAATTCCTCACGGAGAGTGAGTAAAAATTAAAAATTTGTAGCTGAAGTGAAAGTTTTTCAAGGAGTGTAAACTTTACTGAAACTTTAATGAGTGCAAGAAGGAGACCTGGCTGATATCAGGTCAAAAAATTAAGCTGGAAGTCTTTAAAGGATGTGCATGCAGTTAGGTTCATAATTTGTTGGACAGAGGCACGGTTTTTTTTTTTTTTAAACATTTTCTTGTTATGATTAAAGTATAGACTTTATTCTTTAATTCAGGGGTTTGAGAAAAAAATGTGCATTAACTTTTTATACATAGCGATGTTTAAACAAAGCCATTTCTGTGGCTGAAAATTAATTGGACAAGCAGTTTAATTTCCAGGTGAGGCATGCTCCCTTGTTACTTCATGACAAACAAAGCAGACATAATATCTGAAGTAGATGCAGAGTTAAATTTATATTTTACAGTTTTTCAATGTAATTTTAAATATGAGGCCCAAGAATATGTCAGTGCAAATGAAGAAGGCCATTAGTAGGCTGAAACACCAAAATAGACCTATCAAAGTGACAGTAAAAACTTTAGGAGGGGTGAAAATCAACAATGTAGTTCATTGTTAAAAAAAATGAAATGCATTGGCCAGCTCAGCAACACCAAAAGTCTGAAAGACCAAAGACCACAGCTAAAGTGCAGTGATGACAGAATTATTACCATGATTAAGAAAAACAACTTTGCAATATCTGACCAAATCAAAAACACTCTTGAAAAGGTTGACCATGTCAGTGCCAAGGTCTACAATCAAGAAATGCCTTCATGAACGGAAATGCTGAGGGTCTACAACAAGGTGCAAACCCCTGGGTACAATCAAGAGCAAGAAAGCCAGATTGGACCTCACCAGAATACTAAAAACTCTTTTCTTTTCTTTTTTGACAAAAAGAAAAGAAAAGAAATTCTTTGGATAGATGAAAGCAAGATTAACTTGTACCAGAATGATGAGAAGAGAAAAGTATGAAGAATGATAAAAACAACTCATGATCCAAAGTATACAAAATCATCTATCAAACATGACAGTGGCAGTGTTATGTTATGGTCACCAGTGTTTATGAGTAACAGGATACGCTCTGAAGTGGGCTATACTTTCTGCTAAGAGTCAGCCAAATGCTGCAAAACCAGTCACACAGCACATTTTTATCTAAATATTAAAAACATTACTGATATTTACATTTTTCTTAGCTTGTCCTATTAATTTTGAGCTTCTGAAAAAAGGGAGGCTGTGTATAAAAAGGACTGTAATTCCTAAAAAGCACATGCACATTTTTTAACCCCTTTAATTAAAGCTAAAATCCACACTTCAGTCACACCTTGACTGTTTGATTTAAAATCCACTGTCGTTGTGTACAGAGGCAAAGCTACAAAAATTGTGTTTTTGCCTGACAAGCGGTGAATCCAACAGTATACACTTAAAGGGTATTTACTGAAGTGTAACATAAAATCTCTGGTAAAGTTTCTCAAAACTACAGCACATGTTGTTACATCATATTAGCAAGTGTGCTTGCATAACTAATAATGAGTGGAACCACAACTCGTGCAACTCAGAGTCTCACTGCCTCTCGCATTATCCCTGCCATTTCTGTTAAATGGAGTTTTATTTGCCTGAAGACCCATAAAGCTTTAAAGCAAAAGAAACTCTCCAAACACTCCGACATCTGCTCGCAGTGCTGGCATGAAGTGACACCGCTGGCCCAATTGCTACGTCTCTTTTGCAGTGGACATAATTACAACATTTCCCCCTTGGATGATGTTTGCAAGAGTCCGAGGTGCTGTCAGGGGAGTTGAGTTTCCACAGCAGAAGGTTCAGATTGTGTTTGGTCATCTCACTTCTATGTGAGTAATCAGCTCTCTCCTCCAGGCGGGTCCATGCTAAACAAGACACTGACTATTTGTTCTTGATTGCAGTGCAAACAAAGGCCCAGAGGGCTCTCTGCAGCTGAGTAACATCTCCCTCCACCACAGCAGCGAGACTCTTGCACATTTACATTCTGTGTAGGGTCAAAAGCTAGCAGGTATTAAGTGGCTGTGGAGTGGGGCTTCAGCTGAGAGTCACTGTGCTGCAGCTTTCAGAAGGCCAACTTTATTCCTTCTGAACAAAGAAAAGAGAAGTAGGCAGACAGCCAGAGAAGGACAGAGACAGAGAGTTGTGGGAATATAGAATCTTAAAGTGAGCGTCCCTTGTTTTAGCGGCCGGGAAACAGAGCGCACAAAACAAATGAGAAGTAAACATGCAGCCACAGGAAGCCATTAACAGTAGCCGGGACCAATTAGGCCCCAGCAGGTGTTCTGGCCTTTGCTGCTTCACCTCCACATCTGACAGAGCCCCGATCTTCTGAGGAAACAACGGGTAGTTTTATTTGCTCAGCAATTTGAAGCAAAAGATTCCTCCAAAGGGCCTCTAAAGTAATTTATTGCATTCTCTTTTGTCTCATCCTGCTACTTAAGCGGAAGTCATTACAGAGGACACTTACATCCCCTTCAAGAAGCTTGACTTTTACAGGATAGGAAGATAAGACAGGATCTCGCTACCATTAGACCCCCTTTATCCAGGCACCCTCTGAAGAGTATTGCTCTCTTTACACCCAGTCAGAAGAGACACGTGGAAGTCAAAACCAAAGTCACTCACAGTACAGTACAGTAGCTGCAGAAGGACGTTTTCAATACTACAGAAGCTGCAATATAATAAAGGAAAACCATAATGAACTCAATATTATAAGCCAATAAGCAGGTATACCTAATATGAAATGTCACTTTAGATTGAAAACTAAGCGCTCAATGTTTGAAAAACTGTCCTGAAGATGTGCAAACTGAAAACAGTCGATCATCATCTGTACTTTGACTAAACCATGCTCACACTGCAGTAGCTACTGATTAGTTTTAGTCTAGTGAACCACCCATACTGACCACGAAATTCATAGGATCCATTTGTTCACTGCTGCTGTGAGTATATTAACAATGTGGATGCCGCTTTAGGGGAAAAAGAGAGAATGTGAAGGCGATGTTGTTAAAACAAGCTGAAAGTGAAAGCTTAAGTTTGTACTTTACATCTGAAACTTTTCTAGTCTACAAATGGTGAAATAGAAGGCTTGTGTGAATCTCAGTAAGCAGATGTTTGTCAAGTTTAATGCCGTCCCCACATTAAAACAGGCTCACAAACCAGAACAGCACAGGCTCTCTTAAAAGAGCAAGCTGCTAAAATAAAGTCTAGCAAATTCACTAGACAAATAACAGGAACCAATAATAACTCACTGAATTCAGCCATAAGTGAACCCAGCCATGTTTACTGAGTGCAGCTAATTCTAAAATTGGCACCTTGACTGTCACAAAGTGCAGTAAAAAATACAGTTTCATACAAAGTAACTTATTTTCTTCAATGCATTAAGCTTCTGTAGGACTGGTAGTCACTTATGGAGGACAAAAAAAAAATCATTTGAAGTAGAGAAGCCGGTGTTTCCACTGTGCCTATAAAACACACAAAAAACTGAAGCTGCTGAGCAGGACCTCAGACCTTTAAAGGCCCCCAGATCGCCCCAATTCTTCTTCTTTTCAAACTGCAAAGTTCAGCTGAGGATTTTCCTGAATTCCTGCCAGATTCACAGTCTTGGAGAAACTCAGAAATTTAAATTTCACATTGGAACATGGTCCTTCAGTTACAACTGATGCATTACTGAATGTGTTAAAGAATATTATCTAATTATCTAAGAAAGAAACTTAACTTAAATTTCAGTCATAAGGTTCAAAGATTTACCCGCTTCTATTTATATATATTTTTTATATATTTAAATATATTTTATTATATATTCTCTGACTTTACTCCTGGTGTCTCATTTCTCTGCTGAAGCTATAACCTCTGTGAGTGGACCTTCCAGTAGCTTAGCACAGCGTCAATGGAGAACATGTAGGCCTCTAGATGGCGCTGGAGGATAAACAAATAAAAAGACATCAAGTGGATGGAAACTGTTAAAAAAAAAAAACACAGAGACAAGTGTTTTCGTACCGACCACAGATGTGGACATGCTAAAGTGACTGCTGTGATTATTGTGATCAAAGAACTTTGTTCTCTCACAGTTTTGTTTTTTCTGCAGATGCAGAATGAGTAACTAAATGATTACAAACTGTCTTTAACATTATAGCGTTATTACATCGTTTTATAACTTGTTCCGGCTGTGTTTGTCGAGGTCAGGCCTTTTTTTCTCTGGGACTTGGCTGCTGCCATGAACTGCCTTCCTCCTCTGAAGCCTTGACTTTATTCCCTGCCTATCAACAGTAGACCTACTTTAGATGCTGTGGGAGCCTGAGGATTAAAAAAGATGTTTGTTTTTTTTGGTAATCCCATCATTTGCCAAGAGCATCTTCCCACACAACATCCTGACATTGTGTTCTTGCAATGCACAGCCAATAAGTAAATAAAAAGAAACAAGACCATATGCTGCAGGAATATGCCCACCTTCACTCCCACTAAGCCGTCATCCTATTCCCTGATCTTCAGTGTGGCTCTAGATAACTCTGAGCATATCATTAGGCAGCAGTGTCCTTTCCTTAATCCAGATGATGAATGGTGCCTACTAGATGTAGCACAGGAAAGGTTTGTGGACAGATTTCTAATAATACACCTTAATTCAAATGCACTAAATCTGGTAAGAGTGCAAAAAGAAAATATGAAACAAAAAAGGAGTGCAGGATGTGGTAGGTGTTATAAAAACAAAGCAAAATGCAAACCTTATGAGAGCAACAGCATGCATGCTGTTGTGTACTGACAGGTTAAGTTTGTGCCTTTTTACACAACGTTTATGTCCCTCCTTTGTGTTGCATGCATTTGTCATTGTAACTCTGTCCTGAGGTGGGAAAAAACATGAAAACATGCCCACATATATTCTTCATTCCCCTTGTGTCCTCATTATTAGTTATACAACACATGCCAAAGGAGATTACTCTCACTCGTATAATCCTTAAACGAACAATAAAACTTCTTTTAGCTTTTGTGGGAGGACAGCACTCTTAGATCAAAGTCTTGTTTTTGAGGCTGCCCTGTCTCTGGGAAAAGGCCTCAGTCTTGAGGGGCTCACCCTGAATGACCACAACACT
>VVHJ01033976.1:27583-51039 GCA_015107715.1 Tylochromis polylepis
AAAGTGAGGTTTTTAAAAAAAAAAAAAAAAAAAATTCTCCCACACATGTGAATGCATCATTAATCCCCCCCCTCCCAGCTGGAAATTTTTCTACCTGGCGCACTGCGCTGAGCATGCATGGTTATATACCACAAGACAGGGGAAAAAAAAAATATGGCGACAGGGGGAGTTTCAGACAAGCGAGGGAGCGAGATTCAATGCTGTCATTTGAAATTCACAAGGAGGATGTTGAACAAAATGGGGTAACTTGCAAAACATGCCGTAAAACTATTGCCGCAAAAGGTAGCAGTACCACGAATTCATTCCACCAGCTGAAAAGTCATCCTCTGCAAAGAATGTTTTAAACTCCACATGTCAACGTCTCCCCACACACCAGAGAAAACGTTAAATAAACGAGCTATGATACCTGTAATTGTCGTTTTTGTAGTCACTGTCTAGACTTTTGTTTCTGTAATTTGAGGTCATCACATTTTTTATATGTTACAAACACAAAAGAGCACCTTTTTAATTTCATTTTTTTATTTTGTTGTGTGAATTCTTGCTTGATGTACTTTTCTGTTGCTATGCTCTTTTGCTTGTTAAAGGTCTAGTCTTGACTACAGAAAGAGACTTATTGTCACAGTATTGTAATTTGTGAAAAACCTCTGTGTGCAACTGATGGTTAAAATAAAGCATTTCAATTTATTCAAATTTTTTTGTATTCAAAGTGAAAAAAAAACATTAAATGGTCGATTTGAATTACTATATGCAATTTTAGGCACTATATGGTTGAAAATAACACTTGTTTTTGGAGGTTATTTAAACACACACACACACACACACACACACACACACACACACACACACACACACACACACACTTAAAAGCTGCAGGGCTGTAAAATTATTTGCACAACAACCAAAATCATAATTAAATCAGAAATCATGGTATAAAGATTGACCGAGTACGTACCACATCCATGTGTGCTTAGACTGATATACTGTAGAGAACGCAATGAGGACTGAAGGATTTTAGTAAAACTATACTAAATGTATTTACAGTATATTTGGCTGTGATCGTAGAAAAAACTTCAAATATGGATGTATAAACACTACAAGTTGTAAAAAGTGCATCCTTATACTCAAGAGCACAAAAGATCCTCTGTCCACCAAGATTTTAATCAGTTCATCCTTGGGTTCAAATTTGGAAAACCTGAAAATGTCATTTCTCCCTACATGGCCATCAGAACTGCACAAGCATGACAAATAAATGACAATACTTTCATCAAGATTAGATTAGATTACTTGCTTTGTTGCATCAAACTATATAACTCATACTGGCTATAATATTTAACAATGTCATTCATTACCAGTTGAAAACATTTCATAGTTCTTGAGGCACAGTGTTGCAAACACAGAGCAGCAATCTATGAATGAACACAAGGCAACGTCGATAAATCACACACTACAGAAAGCCACCACAAAGCAAACCTTAGAGAAATATAACTGTGACAAGTTGCTCCAGCCATGAGTGACAATATGATCCTCAAGATGATCTTTTTTTTTTTCCCCCTTCTTGCTTTCTTGCAGTGTGTCATACTGATGACAAAAGGCTGACAATAATACAGTACAATACCAGTAACACTTAGAATTAAACTGGACTTACCTTGCAAGAGCTGCAATATTCCCTAGTGTGTAGAAGACTGCAAAGAGCTTCAGGCCATTTGGAAGGAACAGCAGTGCTGTGCCCTGGTAAAGAGAGAGAGAGAGAAAAAAAGAAATCAGCTACACAAATTCATATAACACTTTAATATATATAAATAAACAAACTGATGTAATCGCTGCTAAGTGAAACCTAGAACTTAACCAGGTTAAAGAGTGAACTCTTTCTATCCCTGTTAAAAATTCTGCTGAAAAAATAAATAAATAAATAAATAAAAAGCTTGTGTGGATGTCCTGTGGCTATACAGAAACACATTTGGCTCCCCCTAGTGTTAGAAACCCACAAGGCTTGGTTTGGATTATAATAGACTTTAGTACTTGAGTGAAGAAGACTGGTGCTGCAGTCACGGGCGTGTGTCTAAAAGGGTGCACGGGGTGGCACTAGTGTTGCTGAAATATTTACACAATTACTTTTACTAGTACTACACCGTTTTCTGCTTTTACTCTACTAAATTCTAAATGTGATTATTGCGATTCTTATGCCATACTAGACATTTTAAAGCTTTAGTTATTTATTATTTTGCACATTAATTACACTATTATACTGTACCAGTCTACCAACCAATATAAAATTAAAATAATTAACAGGTGTATCAATTAAAAAGACACATCAATAAATTAATCATTATAATCCAATAATATAAGTTAAATGATTCTAAAAAGCATCATTACACCCAAGTACATTTACTATAGGTAGCTTAAATATATTTGATTAAACATCATATGAATTATTACGTTACATAAATATAATTACATTTTTACTTAAGTAAAAAAGTCTAAATACTTTCTTCCACTCTGCAAAACAACTATTCATCACAAGATTATTTGTAAATCCTTATGTAGCCCCATTTTTCACATAATAAACCTGAAATATGACAGGACTGCATGAGAGCTTGAAATTTGCTGCTAGTACACCATTTTTCTATACATGATTCTTATTAAATATTTCCAACTAAACATCCTAATTTCCTGTGCCGCCCTATTGCCCCCACTGCATTCTTGGTCTCCCCTGTGCAACCTAATTAAAAAAAAAAGAAAAAAAATCTTGATAACGCCCCTGGCTGCAGTCCAAGTGTAAACAGAGCTTGTGTTTAGCCATAGGAAGAGATTATAAAACACTAATGTTTCTTTTGACAAGTTGTGATGGTTTCAGCCTTATTTAAAGTTATGATTAATAATTTTAATAAGATAAAACAGTAGGTGGCTCTACAGTGTGGTGGTTCACACATAAGGCTAACACGTTTAAGACCAGGAGGAAATACAAATCCCTTTGGGGCTGCGTCAGGAAAGTCATCAAATGTATAACTCAAATCAAACAAGCGGCACTATCAGCTCAGGCAACCCCTTGTGAATAAGGAAGCAGCTGAAAGAGGCTTCTAATAAGATGAAGTAGCTAAGATCCCGGGGGGGATAAAAATAAAAGCAGGAGTTGATCATACTAATCTGCTGGAGTAACAGAGGAAATTGATTTGACGGCAGTGGAGGAAAAAAAAAAAGCACTCTCCACATTCCTTTGGTCAGTATTAAGGCAGAGAGGCCACAAAAAGGCATTTTTAACTTTGCCTGACAAAGACACTCACAAGTATTGAACACAGGATGCCTGCCGCAAAGCAGATGACGAACCATTTAACCCTGGTGCTGTAGCTGAGAGTGCTGGCATCAAGAACCTGGTGAGAACAATAGGAGGATGTCACAAGACAGACCCAGTGACCTGCAGAAAAACCTCATGGGCTTCCTGCTAATCATTTTTTAACCTTGCTGGCAAGAGCAAGTCATACAGCGGCTACACCACAAACAGGGATTATGCTAGCATATTTTAAGAAATACAGAACATAACTGAAGTAGAGTCTGCAAGGAATCAAAAATAAAAGCAGGAGAAAGTGTAGCATAAAAACACCAATAAACTGACTTCGAAAGCATACCTTACCTCATTTCCTCCTTATCGTGAACGCGTGAAAAAGAGGTACAAATAAACACACATGACTCAGTAACGTTAAGTGCAAACCGAAAGTCAAGACAGCTGGCTTTAAACTGTCAGAGAACGCTAATTACCCGGAGCTAACAAAAATTAGCATTCTTCCATTATTAACAGCTACGAGCCGCTTACTCAATGAATATAAAATCGCATGCAGACAACAGTATCTAAACACTAGCTCAGCATTTTAAACAGGCAGCGAAAGTGATTTTTTTTATTATTAAGGTATTTAAATGTTATCCCTTGACTTGTCAGTCTGTTAGCATTAGCAGCGTATCCTGTCAAGCAGTAACTACCTGTGCAGTGAGACCCAGTTCCTCGTTATCCTCTCGGCCGCTTAGCACACGACGAAGCTTGTCCATCGCTACAAGCTAGCTGGCGAACTGGCCAGAAAAAAGGAGCACGCTGTTCTCGTTTTCAGACTGTAACCTATGTGGTTTATGCCCAAAACTGTTATCTGCTGTTGTTATAAGTTTGACTTCCTGTACACTGCCCTTTGTACGTACTGACTTGGGGTCGGTTTGATTGCAGTCAATTTGCTACCATTTCCGGGGCTGGCGTTTCTATCACTGACTCCAGATCAGCTCAAAGGCGACTTCCTCAACGCCACTTCCTCTGAATTGTTACTGTTGCCTCTCCGTACCGAATTGGGTAGTAATACCTTAAGAACATTTCTGACATTGTTTAATTATTTTGTTTCAAAACCAACACAAGAAACACAGAGTTACAGTCGCAAAAATATATCCAGTATTAGCGAAGGATTTCTAATTTCTAATTTTTATCCTTTTCTTGTTTTTTGCCGCCACCCAGTGGATATATCACGACAGTGGAAAAAATAAAAAAAATCAATAAAAAACACCTGGCACTGTCTTCCCAATAGGGAAGCAACGGACCATGTTTGGTCCTTGCACTGGTTTATCTTGTGGAAAGAGTGCTTGGGATTAAGTCCATCAATAACTTTAGCATTAGTTAAACCATGCCCAAAAGAAAGATCACCCGACATGTCTCACTGACTTTTAAAAATACTGCTGATTTTTAACTAAATCCTACACTTTTCGCAAATATAGCTCCATCAAAAAATTCTGTCTGAACAAGTGGAGTTTAAAATGTAAGGCATGCCAGTTACCCCAAATGCCTTGTTTTTACGCGCAGTTCTCAAACAGCCATCTAGATTATTACCATGTTTCTAATTTCATCGAAGATACTCTTTCAGCATAACGACATAAAACATTTTGTGTTTCAAGGCTAAACAATGTTGCCTTGCCTTTATCAGCAACAGGCCTATAACGGGCGCCAAACAAGATACAGTTACGGGAGGCTTCTGACTTTGGGTCACACTGTTCTCCCGAGGGACACAGTCATTGACTTTGGATCTTTATGTGTATGCCAAAAGAAATCTTAATTTTAACTATCCTAAAATACACTCCAATTACAGACACAAGGGTTAGCAAACTCAACAGTGAGGGAAAAGTGGCTCTGAAAGCATCCAATCACAGCAATACCATTGTCAGCGGAGGGAGATGTTGATGGTAATTGAACATCAAAGGTTATTATCTCTTGGATGTTTGCTGTTTACTTTCAGATACTCTCTCATCACGCCAGTTTAGCCTACATCTTAAACGATACACCGTCACAATCTACGTATGTTCTTTTAACCAAGGTCACTGCTGCAAGTCTAACTGGAGATCCAGATGACTGTGTTTACAAACAGATGTGCTCGCAGAAAACATATAAATCCGGTAACAATGTATCCGGTCGTTAAAAGCTTCTGCGCTCTGTTTTGAGGGTGTTTTAATACGCAACCATGCCTACATTTAACTTATATATATATAATACAGGGCTCAACTTTGCGATCACGTGTCACTTTCCTTTTCGGATGCTTATAAACAACTCTTTGCGACACAAGAGCCATTTGATAAGAAGCTGGTTGCGATTCCTAAAGCGCGATTAAAGGGAAGCGACTTCTTGTTGCTGAAGGAACATTCAGTCGACGTCTTAGCTTCTGCGAAGTTTTCCAGAAAGCACCAACGATGTGGACATCGCCGTCAGTAGCCCTGCTCCTGTTCGTCTCATTCTTCCATGGATGCAGGAGTTTCGTGTGCCCGAGGATCTGCCGCTGTTTCTCCAATACAATCAGGTGCAACAATATAACACAAGGGGCAGCTCCAGTGATGGACCACAGGAATAGAAGATTGTAAGTTGGCCACATGTGGAATAATGCGTGTACAGGGTGGATGTTTTTAAAGCGGCTAATTCGTGTGATAAAGCCATTGCCAAGGTTATTCCGCGCGTATTTACGCACGGGGCTAAGATCCCCACTGAAACTTCCTTCTTGTTTAGCTCTGCTGTACTGTTTGTAGAGTTAACAGTGATCAAATCACCCTTTATCACTTTTTGTTTTACCTACTGTAAGTGAACTTAATTTTGAGCACCCATTTAAAACAGATTTTGGTTCCAGTTTTCATAGTGTACTGGGGTCTCAGGTGTAGGCTTGGATCATTCAACAACCATTGCCAGTACTCTGATAGGAATTAATAGGCATAAAAACATTTTTGGAAGCAATCCTCTTTGCACTCTAAATGTAGTCAAAATCAGTCTTACATACAAACATTATTCTAACACTGCATCTAGTTTCACCAAGTGGCAAAGGTATTTATAATTTTTATCCTTTTCTTATTTTCTTTTATCCTCAACTTTAGCCATGGAAGCACTTTGTATGTTTCTAATTTAAGCATCAGTGGTGTGATAAAGACTGCTTTATAAAAAAACCCATCCAGACATACACACCTGCTCTGTCAGTAGTATTGTATGCATGTGTTCTCCTGTAGATAGCACAAAAGCCAGCTGTGTTCTTGTTCTCTTGGCCTGTGTGCATCTTCCTGTGAGAACTTTTTATGTTTTACATTCAGACCACTCATAGTCTTCATAATATTGGGAGATAAATGTGGATAGATCCCCACTGGAGAGTGAATAACTTCTGCTTCTGAGCATGGTCTGTATTTATCTTATTTATCAAAAGTAGCACATCACGCCCTATTTTTCTTTCTTTCTTTCTTTCTTTCTTTCTTTCTTTCTTTCTTTCTTTCTTTCTTTCTTTCTTTCTTTCTTTCTTTTTTTTGAAAAAACACAGTCCCCTGCATGTGTCCAGCTTAATTACCCATGAAGCAAATGTCAAGTTGCTCTCACACAGTGTGAGTACACCTCTTGATTTTTATGATTTTCTGGACATCACAGCTCACTTGTTGAGTTCACCAAACTGTCAAAAGCCTTGAAGGTGGGTAATCTTGACCTCTGCTTCGGTAACAGAGCACACAACACCTTGACTCTCTTCTGATTAGCGTCTGTGAACACCAAGGCTAGCAACTTTGTGTGTCTATCAAATGCTGTCAGTAACTCTATGCACTCACCCTTGGAACTTTCTGTTCTGCCAAATTACAACTTCTATTTGTTTATAATATTGACAGAACATTTCTGTTAGCTGGGAATAATGTATATGTTGCAAATGTGAAAATGTTGCTCACTGGTGGGAAGAAACTTACTCTATGTTTATTATGAATGCCTCAAAAAACCTGAATGCTGAATTTCTGTTAGAGATCAAAATAACAGTGTGTCTAGACAGGCTGTAACCAAAACCTCAGAAAATTTCATTCTAACCGAACAGTAAATAATTGCTATGACAGAACCTGTGCCATGGCTATACATACCTTTTTGTCACAGAGCCTCAGATGATTTTAAGATGTCACTACGTCTCTATTACATCATTAAACTGTCCTCCCAATCTTTTTATGCCTCCTTTTGCAGGTTTCTTTATCATCTGTCTTTGCAAACAATTTCAAGCCATTCCTTTGAAGGTTTGAAAGGAGTCCAGAGGATGTACGTATCACATTTCTACTGCTGACAAACTCAGACTCAGTTGAGAGACTGCTTAAGTGAGGAACAATATGATGAAAACTAATGCACAGAGTATCAGAAGATTTGGGTTTTGCATCACATAAGCTAATTCTTGTACTGTCTCTGCATTGATTTTTGTGGCAAATCTCATAAAAATAGTTGCAGTGTGTTTATACTGCACAGCAGTCTGACAGTGTGATGTAAACGTTAAGAAGAATCTCACTATTTATTTTCTGCTGTACACAGAGAGATTACTCAAAGTGTAACCCTGAAAACCATTGGGACATTAGCATTTAACAACCTCCTCAGCCTCTCTGAAATGTAAGTCTTTTCTGTGATTCTCCCATTCCATTAAAGTCACGATTACTGCAGTGCACCCCGGTATAGACTGTATGCTCTATATTGCTTTGCAGCTCAATCCAGAACACAAGGAGTCTGATGCGCATTGACAGAGGAGCATTTAACAACCTCCCCAAACTTCGCTACTTGTAAGACAACTTAAAATTTACTTATTCAATTTTCATTTTTTTAAAATTCCTACAGAGCAGTCTGACTTACAGCAAACTCTTTTTTTCCCCATCTTTGGTTCATATTAAAAGCCGAAGTGACACATTGCTCTTTTTATACACAGGAGCATTTCAAATACCGGTATTGCAGTTTTTCCTGATGTCACATCAATCAGGTCACTTGAATCTGAGTTCATCTTGTGAGTAAATCTCTTGTTGTATTCTTAGAGGCTAATACAAACTAGATGGACATCTTCAGTGTTACTGTAGTTAAAAGTCTAGTTTCAACTTTACTATTTTTGCAGGGATATATGTGACAACACCTTCCTTCTAGAAATACCCACAAATGCTTTCACTGGAATTTCAAAGGAATATGTTACAATGTGAGTATTGTAACATACAGCACACTGTCACTTAGTTTGAAATAGAATGATAGCAGTCTAAAAAATGTGAACATGCAAATGTTGTTTCTTGCATTTTCAGGAACCTGTACAACAATGGCATAAGAAAAATACACGAGCATGCCTTCAATGGAACAAAAATAGATAAGCTGTATTTGTTTAGTAATTTAATTTTACCGCATTATGTCTAATTTCTGTTTAAAATTCTGCTTTTGCATCATTAAAGTTTTGCTCTTTGTGTTCTGCTATGTTTAGGGTACTAAAAAATAATCGAAACCTTAGAATGATCCACAAAGATGCTTTCACAGGAGCCACGGGCCCTGGAGTCTTGTAAGTTTTTATGTGTATACCCCTAAAAGTCACTTTGTGCTAAATTTATTTTGATTTATTGAGGAAAGCTAAAGGAAAACCCAGCCAGGGGTTTGGTGGGGTGTTCAACAAGCCTAGAGCTGATCCAAAACTGGGACCAATTGAGAGGTTTGCATCAGGACAGGCATCCGGTGTAGAATCTTTGCCAGATCAAATGTGGGGATCATCAAGAGGACAGAGCACAAGAGAGGTGAAGAAGAACGTGCAGGCATGGTGGAGTGAGTTGACAGGAGGGGGCATGGGGGGACATGTGACAGAAGGATAACAAGAGTGAAAGGGAAGGTTCAGAAGATGGTGATGGCACCATGATGTATAGTTTGGAGATGGCCACTAGGAAAGTTAGAGAGGTAATGCTGAGGTAGTCTGGACATGTGCAGAGGAGGGATAGTGTATTGGACAAAGGATGTTGAAGATGGAGCTCCCAGGCAGGAGAAGAAGAGGAAGACCACAGAGAAGATTCATGGATGTGGTGAAGAAGGACATGCAGAGAGTTGGTGTGACAGAGGAGGGTGCTAGAGATGGGGTGAGGTGGAGGCAGATGATCTTCTGTGGTGGCCCCTAAAGCGAGCAGCTGAAAGAAAAGAAAAAGAAGAAGTAGGAGAAGAAGAATAGGGAATCTAAGGGAGGAAGATGCTTACTAAACAGACCAGTTAAACTTTAAGATTTGACACAGGCTGTATTCTGTGTCTGGACATGGTCTCATTCTCCTGAATTGCTTTTAAGGGCTTCATAATGTTCATGTAATCTTCAAAGAACACACTGTGGACTTCAGCTCAGCAGAGAGAAACAGTAACAGTCTGAGAAACAATGGCAGTGTAAAACAGCACAGTGGTCACAAAAACTCTGTCACATCGTATTGTTGTCGGTTATTTTTTCACAGGGATGTTTCTGCCACAGCTCTCACAAAGCTGCCATCACAGGGACTGGAGTCAGTTCTAGTGTTGTTAGCTCAGTCCGCCTACACCTTGAAGAGTCTGCCTCCTCTGCAGGGACTGTGGAGTCTGCGAGAAGCTCATCTCACCTACAACAGCCACTGCTGTGCACTGCTGAGCTGGAACACTCACAGGTGACTTACACTGTGCATCCAAAAAGCTCAACTCTGCCTCGTGACTCTTTGAATATTCACACACTAGTTTAAATTAAAGTCCATCAAAATCAGAATCTTTTGCTCATTAAGCAACGGTGAATCGCATTACACAATAAATCACAGGTTTCACAGCCCAGTACACTTCACATCTGAAATATGCCATGTAATGGTGACATAACTTTTTGCTTTGTTCTTACTTTTCTCCAGAGACTTATCAATTAATCCTGTGTGGAATAACAGCTCTACATCCTGTATTGAAAGTGATCCACCCAGGAGGTAAAACATTTGATTCAGCAATATTTACCTGTCTTAAATCTAATTTTTATTCTATTAAACTTTACACCTTATAAAAATCAACTCACAAGTGTGTTTGAAATGGATTTGCCCTATAGTTTACTTTACTTACCATACTTCACTTATTTTAAGACATCTTCAATCTGAGCTCTTTATTTAAACGATATCATCTTCTTTTCCATTTAAATCTCCTTCAAAAGCAGGGTTCAGCCTGTAATCGGAGGGTCAAAAGACACAGCTCTACTTATGGGCATGCCATATTTCTCAGAAGGTGACCTGCTTGCTGAAGATGAAAGCTATGGAGATGTGAATTTCCACTATCCAGAACTGGACCTCTGCCAGACTAGCCCCACACTAGTTTGCACACCTGAGGCAGATGCTTTCAACCCCTGTGAGGACATCGCAGGTTTCAGTTTTCTCAGAGTGGCTATTTGGTTCATCAGTTTACTGGCTATCACAGGCAATCTGACAGTGCTGCTGGTCTTCTTCAGCAGCCGGAACAAGCTGACAGTACCTCGCTTCCTCATGTGCCACCTGGCTTTTGCAGACCTTTGCATTGGGGTCTACCTTCTGATGATAGCTACTGTAGACTTGCGGACTCGTGGTAGCTACAGTCAGCATGCCATTGAATGGCAGACAGGACCTGGTTGCAGTGCTGCAGGCTTCCTGACTGTTTTTGGTGGGGAGCTGTCAGTTTACACACTTTCCACCATCACCCTGGAGCGTTGGCACACCATCACCAACGCTATGCAGGTAGAGCGCCACCTGGTTCTTATGCAAGCAGCGGGTATAATGGCAGTAGGTTGGCTCATCTGTCTGGGGATGGGGATACTGCCCTTGATTGGTGTCAGTAGCTACACCAAAGTCAGCATGTGCTTACCCATGGACATAGAGACTCCTTTGGCTCAGGCTTTCATCATAATTATCCTGCTCCTCAATGTGGGTGCCTTCCTTGTTGTTTGCGTTTGTTATGTGCTGATCTACCTGGCTGTAAAAAACCCCAACTTACCTAGAAGAAATGCAGACACCAGGATCGCACAGCGCATGGCGGTACTCATCTTCACAGATTTTCTGTGCATGGCACCCATCTCCTTCTTTGCCATCTCTGCTGCTTTCAAGTTTCCCCTCATCACAGTTACCAACTCCAAAATTCTGTTGGTTCTCTTTTTCCCCATCAATTCCTGTGCCAATCCCTTCCTCTATGCTATCTTCACCAAAGCTTTCAGAAAGGATGCTTATAAACTCATGAGTACCATAGGCTGCTGTAAAAACAAGGCTGCTCATACAGAAAGGAAATAGAAAAGAAATGCATACAAATTTCCAATTGTATCAAATAATTTTTGTGTGTGTATATATATATATATATATATATATATATATATATATATATAGTGTAATACAATGACTTACTCTTGAAAGTAGTCCACTTACAAGAGTCCATCATATTGATTACTTCATATGTAAATCATATTATTGTGTTTCATGAGAAGTATGCAAAGTGAGCCACTTTCATAAGTATGAGACATGCCATACATACACAAATAGATCCATAATTTGCTGGACAAAGACAGTTTTTGACCCAAAAGATTTTTGACAAAAAAAAAATCATCACAATCTACAATCAGGAAATCTCTTCATGAATGCAAATGTAGAGAACAAGAAGGCTACATTTGATTTTGCCAGAAAAAATCTAAAAGAGTCTGCACAGTTCTTAAAAACAAGAAATGTTTTGCACAGTCAGTTGAAACCAAGATTAACAGTATCAGAATGATGGGAAGAGGAATGTACAGTGAAGGAAAAGAACAGCTTATGATTTAAATCATATGACATTATCAGTCAAACATGGTGGAGGCAATGTTATGGCTGTATAGCAATGTATGGCCGTCAGTGAGTCTGGATCAGTGGTGTTTATTGATGATGTGTCTGCTGATAGAAGTAGCAGAATGAACTGTGAAGTGTACTGGGCTATACTCTCTGCTCAGATTCAACTAAATGCTGCACAGCCAATCAGACAGCGTTTCACAGTGCAGATGGATAATGACACAAAGCACACTGCACAAGTAATCCAAGAGTTTCTCAAGGCAAAGAAATAGGAAATTCTTAAATGGCCAAATCAGCTTCTGAGTTACAGAAGACAAAAATGAAGACCTACAAACAAGCAGCAACTGAAAGCACCTGCAGTAAACGTCTGGCAGAGCATCTCAAAGGAGGCAGTCATGCATGTTGTCTTTATGTTATTTTGTACAATTAATTTTGTAAAAACAAAACAAAACAAAAACTGGAAGTCTGCACTTGAATCTCATCTTGATTGTTTGATTTAAAATCCACTGTAGAGGTACAGGGGCAAAACTACAGCATCTGTGTCTGTGTCCAGCAAATTATGGATCTAACTTTAAAAAATAAACATTTACTTTAAGTTTTTCTTCTGTTCCTTTTCCATATCTGGACTGGACAAAAAAGTATTCCTCGGAAAAGGTGATCAGGATGTGAAAATAAGTGATCCCACAAGGAGTTAGAGTGGCTGCAATGCTGTGTCAAACCTCGCACCTGATGATGACGCTGATGCACTTTTGGAGATGGTCTGATTTGTTATCAGCAAGTATAAGCAGTTATGAATTTGCATTCTGTGAAGTTGCACAAAGAACTGAATAATATCTAGTATATGATATCGTCTCTCAAATCCTACTTGAGTTTAAACCCACTCCACAGGTGTTTCCACAGGGGAGTGCTGACTGGTCAGAAGAGAGAAAGTTAAAATGTAACTGCTAACACTGATAATGTTTGGTGAAGCTTTACAGTGACAAATGAAATGTGGCCATTAATCAATAATGCCAAACAAGAATCTGCAGAAGAAAGCTCGATGAATGCTGAAGGGTTGCTTTGTCAACTTCTCTCAAGAATAAAGTTTGAATCTCAGCATTAACGTCCACGAGAAAAGACAGTAATGTGATCTAAAAACAAAACGAAGAAAACCCACCTAAACTCCAACAGTAACTGAACAGTGTTTGTATAATATGACTGAAAGCTCAACAATTGGACCGTGTGGTTAGACGAACGAACGGATTTGCTTTATTCTATTTGTGGAGGATCAAATGCGGAGGAGCAAAGGTGACCACGCGGTGGAGTAGTTGGATTTAGGAGTAGTTTTTGTTTTGTTGTTATTTTTGTAACTTTAAGATTAAAAGAGATCTTGTGTTACGTTTTAGGTTTCATATACGTTTTTCTTATAAGGTAATAGATTATTTGCAATTTATTTCAATAGAAATTAAGAAAATAATAGAAAAGAAATAACGGAAAAAATAAATACTAACTATATTATCTAGTTTTACTGAGTGATCGTAATAATCCTGTTTTTACAGCTGACTTCAGGCTGTCTTTCAGTATTTCCCACAGACAGCATAAAGATATATCGTCTATATGTTCTATACAGTCTGTAGTATTTCCACACGCAGTCCCGCCTTCGTGGGATTCCATCTGTGACGTCCCACTTGGTAAACTGTTTTTTTCCCTCTTCAGCTACGTGGTGTTGCAACTATTTACACAAGCGACGCTGAAGCCACTCTGCTGGGTGATGTTGGATATTGTGAATTGTGAAGCTGAATTGTGCGTTTTGGCACAGTCCCGTCATATTTAAAACGCTTGCGGACCTGTGCTGTGGGACGAAAAGAAGCAGTTTAAGTTCTCCGGACCGGTCATGGCAAAGAAATCAGAAAAACCCGATTGGGTGGTTTTGTTTTCTACAACTGTAGCAATACTCGTGTGGAGTCCGATCAGCGGTAAGTTGTTTATTTTCTTTTAAAGACTGTGTTTTGCTGCACTGACTTCATCCCCCTAAAGTCCAGAGCACTGTCCGGGTCCTGTCCACTACTTTGCGCAGAAAGAAGCATTCCTCTGCGTAACGGACCGCAGCTGGGACAGATTTCAGTAACTGGTTAACTAGTTTTGTATCAGTCGATGGAAAACCCAGAAGATTTCTGTAGAGTTCTTTTTGTAGCTTTTTTTTTCTTTCTAATTAAGTCACAAAATGTGGCATAAACGGAACGATGGCAGTGAAAGTGCGTCAGGATAGCTATACATTAAAAATCCCGTGAGCTGTAATTTATAGAAAAAGCATTAAAAATGCTGACTGCGTAAATCACCTTGTTTTTCTTCTTGTGTGGCCCAACTTTACTACCTGTGCCCTCTTAGAGAAAGACTTTTTATTTAAAAAGCAAATCCAAAATGTTTACGTTGCGTTTTCAGTGGGAGAAATGTTTAGTCACTCATCCAAGTGACCTTTTCAGTCTCAACTGCCTGCAGGTTCCCCCAACCTTAGAAACAGGACATCTACATAATGACCTAAAATGGTACCACTGACTAACAATAGGTCGTGAGGTCTTTGTTAGGCAGTGGTACTAGTTTCGGTATGAAGAAGTCACTGGGATGGGTGACGAAACGTTTCTCACAGTGAAAACGAAACATCCAGATCAAAATAATTAACTTTCTGGGAATGTTTTAAATTAATAATCAATTGTTTGAGAACCCCCACAACCACCATCAAACTTCAAAATGTCACTTTACTTACTGTCAAACCTACTCTACATTGTTTTAAAGCTTAGCAGTGTTACATGTGATCTTTTCTTGTAAAATCAATACCATATCTTTATCAAGTATATTTCCATTTGACCATTTATTCATTCTAACATAAGCTAACATGCCTTTTGTAAACAGCTCAACCTTCCAGGACCTCGGAGCCTCTTGTGATACCTCGTGTTGTTCCTCGGATGTATCTGAGCTTAGATGAGCTCAAGAAACTCCACTTTAAGCCCACCGTAGGCTCCATTCAGCTGTCAGAGGGCCATGAAGCCAAACTGAACTGTTCCATTGACATTCCCGATACCAGACTGGAGCCCACCATCCTGTGGTTGAAGGATAGTAAGGACCTGTCGCTAAACTTCCATGTGGTGATGAATGAGCTCTACGCCATCGCAGATGGGGTATCAACTTTCCTCTCCACTGTCATGTATGTATCACATGAAGGTGAAATGTGTGTGTGTGTGTGGGGGGGATGATATGACAGGTTAAGTACACAAACTGACGTGTCCTTATGCATTACATATTACAGCATTAAACATGTGCAGAGAGTGGATGCTGGAGAGTATCGTTGCCGACTGAATATCAGCAACATGTTGGTAGAGTCTGATCCGATCAGCATTAGGGTAGAAGGTGAGTTTTCGTATTCAGAGTATTCAAAGCTTCTTTGTCCACATGTTTCACAGTTCTTTTACACTTCTTTAATCTGACTTAGGTCTGCCAACATTTGTCAAGCAACCAGAGGACAAGAATGTAACAATAAACATGCCTTTCACCCTGTCCTGTGAGGCGGTGGGTCCTCCAGGCCCTGTTCATATCCGCTGGTTCCGTGATGGATCACCTTATACTGAGGTTTACAGCTCTCCCAGCAACTTCTCTGTGCCAGGTGAGTGTTACCACCCAACATCATCTTTATCTCTCCATCACAACCTCACACATATAGACTTTGTTTCACAATGATTTATCTCTTAGCATTTCCTTCTCTTTGCTTGTTCTTCTTGGGAGAACAAAGCTTCCTAAAAGAAGTGTCGTTTCTTGCTTTTCTGTTTACTCAATGCGGAATGAATGTACAGACTACATATGACTCTGCATAATCAAGTCTGCAAGACACCTTAAGTGAGACAGAAAGTGGCTGAAGATGCACATTATGGTTTGTCACAGCAATACTTTGTTCCCTTCTTTGCCTTTCTTGTAAACTCTTGTTGTACAAGTGTTCCCACGATGTCTGCTCCATCTGTGCAGATTTATTGAAACTGCTTTTTGAACAAGCTTTAGTGGTTTTTCTAAAAGACAAATCTGAAGAGAGCTTTTTACTAGAAGATGCCCAGACTTGTATAAAAATGTTGTAAAACTGTTACACCTTATTAAACCAACTGAAATAGATGGTTTTACTTTGATTAACTTCCTTTTGAGGCTAAGAGTGGAAGCATTTATCAACAGCGATAAAGAGATATTTGGCCCTTGGATGGGTACAAAGTATAGAGTTAGTCTTAGACTTTGGGTATCGTCCCTTTGTTGGTATATCTGACTCATCTATGCTGCCTCAGCTCATCTGCACCTTGCTTACTGCTGTGAGATTTGTCACCATGTCCTGTGTCACTTGGGCTGTCTGCTGCACTGCTGAATGGTTATCAGCGGTCATTCATGCATGGTTAGTACACATTTGTAACAATGCTCTGCTGACTGTATTGTGAATACACTGGAGAAAGAGCTAAATGTGAAAAAACTAAATTTGCTGTAAGCTTCAGTTAAGCAGTAGCTCAACAATGAGAGAAATTTGCTTGTTGTCAGTAAAGAGCTGGAGTCAGCAGCTGATTAGGCTAGTTTAGCATTAAGACTGTAAATTTTCCCAAAACACCACCTGTGGCAGATTCTTATGACCATTGAAAGCGATAGGAAAAATAAGGGCAGCAAAGATTTCCTTGACAGTGTTTCAGTTTTGAACCTTAACCAACAGGCCATGAGACATGCTGCATTTTGGTTTCTGTATGAACAAACAAAAAAATTACAGTTAGGTTTGTAATTTGTTGAACAAATTTGTAGTTTTTCCTCTGTACATCACTACTCTGTCATTATGTCATTATCAAACAATCCAGATGAGATTGAAGTGCAGACATCCAGTTGTAATTCTGCTGCTTTTACAAAAAAAAAATTGCATTAACTGTTGAAGAATTAGAACCATTTTTATACCCAGTCCATTTACAGAGGCTCAAAACTCTCTGACAAACTAATATAATTTGATATCGGTATCACCAAATACTGTGCCATTACTACAGCCACCCTCAGTTGCTGCTTGTTTACGGGTCTCTGTTATTATTCAAATTTGTATTTAATAACAGCAATCATGCTCTATTGGGTTGAGGTCAGGTGACTGACTTGCACATTGAAGAACATCCCATTTCTTTCATTTGATAAACTCTTGGACTGCTTTTAGTGTGCTTTGGGTCTTCATCTTTTAGATGTTTTCTAGCAAAGTGTAATTTGGCCTTCTTGTTTTGAGTTTGACCAGTAGTTCGTTTCTCACTGTAAACCATCTGTATTTACATTTTTGAAGATGTCTGTTGACTGTAGATCATGATATTGTTACGTCTACCTCCTTGATAGTGTTCTTGACTTGATTAGATGTAGTTAGATGAAGCTGTTTTTCTCAACCATGGAAATAATTCTGTGATCACGTACTTTAGTCCTCTGTGGTCTTTCAGGGCTTTCGTTGGTCCTGAACTGGTCAGTTTATTACTTCATTTTAAGAATTTTGCTGTCTCTCTGATAGCTTAATTTTGTTTCATCAGCCTAATGATGGCCCCCCTCACTGGTATGGATATTTCTTTCTTGTATTTAAAATTACAAGGAAAAGCTATAAAATACAACCACAACACTTAAAATCAACTCCAGATATTGTGTTAGCTTCATTTGTCATGAAATAACAGGCCTCCCCTGACCATGAAAGTTCTTATCATTCAACTGTTAGTAAACTTTTAGCCCCTGAAAATGGGAGACTGTGTATAAAACGCCCAGTAAAAAACATTTCCTTAAGTTGTCATGTTCATATTACTTTATGTGTTACATCAGGACAGAACTGAAAGACATTAGTTTTATTTTTAAAACAAAAATAACCAGAGAACCTCATGCATTTTGTCTAAAAAAATCATTATAATAATTGAATAATTGTTAGGAATAAAGTCTTGACTGACAAATTAAATATTTAGCTCTACATTAATGTTAATATCCATGTAAGCTTATTTTTTCTCATGACTACGCTGTATCACTTTAACACCTCAAGTTTATGACCTCTTCTCTCTTCTTGAAAGCCAATATTTGTTATTAGAAGTACAACCTTTGCTCTTTATGCACTAACCTTTCATTTTGACTTTGCCACAGGCTAAACACCCCTGCAGTAGCAATTGTGTAGTGATACAGCCAAAAGCTGAGGGGGTTAAAGGTTCAGAGCTGTGCTTTGGTCCAGCATGTGCAATCGCCCTGGCAGTAAAGGGAAGGAGGAGGGGGAGCTGCATAGGGAGCCTGTTCGGGGGTTGGCTCCGGGGACAAAGACCTCATTCACAGGACGGCCCACTACCCAGCAGGGAGGGGCTAGACACAGAGGGCTGCAGGCTACCAGGGCTCTGTGCAGGACCAAATATTGCCATAGTAGAACCATGTAAACCCAGATCTCTGTGTAGTCATCTCATCCATACTATGAGTCTTGGTTTGCTAAATGTGGGACTCCATGGTATCGTCACAGTGCTTTTTGTTGGTTAATTGTGGTAAATTATTGCTACTTGTATTTAAAGAAAGTTTCAATCATACTGATAAAAAGCAGGATATTCCTAAACAGAACTAGAGGCTAACGAGGGATTATGTTGAGATATGAAAGCATTTTATGCTTTTATGCTTCAATATTTAACCTGGCTCAGCAGCAAGAAACTGCATACGATTCAGTCTCTGGTTTCAAGGAAGAAGCAACAGGTTTATCACTTCAGCTTGAAAAAACTGAGGGAGTAAATCTGGCACACACAGCAATAATGAGTGAAATGCTGTTGGCTTAGCTGCAGTCTGGCAGGGTGGTTTTTGGCTATATTTACTCCCTGAGAAGAAATTGGAAAAATAACATACATCTCATACAGCTCAGTAACCTGGAGCAACTCCAAACTGGATAAATAGAGGTTGCGAGAACCACACTGCAGGACTTACATGATGCATTTTGGTTTCTCCATCCCACTCACAACTTCACGTTTTCACTTGAATTTAATTTTCCTGTTGTGTTGCTGATTTTCGCTTTGATTTATTTCCAAGTAGAATGAAAGCAGAAATGATGATTCTCCACCTTTTAATCAATTCCCCTTTCTAGCAAATACACAATTTGGTTTGCACTGTTATTTATGAAACGCTCTTGCTGTGTAACCCTATACTTTTTTTTTTATATCTATTTGGTTAACGTGAAACCTCTGAGAAGTTTCCTGATTGCTTATATGGTTAGTATAGACAGCAAGCACATGTTGTTTTGAACCTGCTTAGTTCCTACTATGCTGTTACTGTCTGTATGCCATGCAGTTTGCAGTGAGCCATGTCAAAATTAGATTTGCGGATTTTCACTCACGTGTAACTTGATTATTTAATGTTAATTGATTGTTTAAGTCAATCTAAGTCCAGCTCTCTGTCTTTTTGCAAACAAATCTACTGTAGCCTGTGTTTAGGTGATAAGTGAAGCAGTTTTTACCCTGGTTCTCTTGAGCATAGAAAGGCAATCTAATGAGGTTATAACATTCAGAAGAACGTAAACCTCTCAAATCGGTTCCGGCTATCTCTCACAAGCTGGACTGTGAATTGCTTTGTGGAAAACAGAGCACAAAAGGCTCATTATCGCACAAATGTCCCCGTCCTTTTCTAACTGGGCAGATCTGTTGCTGTTGAAAGACGGAAATTGTGCGCTGAGGAAAACAGACCCAGCGAAAAGGATTGTTACTACAGTCCATCATACTGGAGAGACTCATTTTGAGCTTTTATTGTAAGAGGCACTTCTTTGTGAAATTTGGAATTATGATAAAGGAGTGAATCATTCTTAAATGAGATTTTTTTTCCCTATGATATTTCAGCTGGGCCTCACTCTCACTTCTTCATTGAGGTTGACATGGCAGTTTTGCCTCAGATTCCCCTTTGACACATGAAGAAATCAGTTTGAGAGTGGTGACAATGTGTCTTGCTGGTTTGTGCCCTGCCATTGTGTTATAGAATAATAACAGCGGAGCTGAGTCAGTGCTATCATAACCTTGAAGACTGGTTGTTTTCGTTTCACGCTGCACTGAAGTGCTACATGATTCACTCAAATATCTCAACTGCAGGTGTGGATAAATACACTCGGTTTAGCTGTGAAGCTAACAACACAAAGGGCATCACCACATCCAGAGAAGCACATGTCAACGTTAAAGGTAAAAGTGGGAGCATGGAGGTTTAATAATATTCCAAATGATTTTCCTGCTTTGCAAGATGGTAGCTGATACTGGTTTTTGTGGTGTTTTCTAGTTCGTCCCAGACCTCCCTCTCATGTTACTGTGACAGAGAGGCAGTCCAGTAAGCTGACATTGAGCTGGACCCCTGGGCATGATGGCTTCTCTCCACTCACCTATTGCCAAATCAGAGTAAGCCCCATGTTTAATCCAAACAGTGCCATTGTTTAACATCGTCATAATGATCTCACGTTCTCTGATCTAAGGTTAGAGAGGTGAGTTGGAGGAAAGGAGAAGTGACGACCACCAGATTCATCAACGTTACAGTGCCGCCTTTTCACAGTGAAGTCCCTGGACTGCAGGCTATGACGCAGTACAACCTGAGTGTTTCCTGCAGTAACAAAGAGGGCGCCTCTCCAAACAGCAAGTGGGTTGAGAGCAACACCACAGAAGGAGGTGTGTTGACACTACAGGAATGATTTGAAAGTTGAATTAAAATGTACACCAAAAAAACTTCAACAATGCAAAGTCTCAACGCAAAGCCAAATGAAATTCATCCCAGTATTTAAAACCCAGCATATAAAAAGGGTCAGTCTGTATTTGTCTTACAAACGATGATGATATTTACAATACAGGACCTGTGTGCTGTGCTCCTGCCTCCTTCCCATCATTCCTGTTTAGCTTTCAGGGGCACTGTGTAATTAGCCGACTACGTTACTATCCAAAATGTGCTAAATGTAAGCCTGCTTACAGTTGCAGTGCAATAATAACTGGAATTTTCAGCACTTGCACAACTACCTGATCTGCCCACAGCAAGCCTTGTTCAGAAAAAAAATGTTTTATCCACTAAACCTCTGTTGTTTTCCTGAAGAGTAACATAGGAAATAGGAGTGGTTTCACTGAGAAAACACAAAGTTCTTACTGGGTGGAGCTGCTTTCAACTTCCTTCCTAAAGCCACCAGAGGGGATATTTTAGTTGAATGATTTGATATGCTGTGACCAGAAGTGACCGCATACCAAACCGTAATCAAAGATTTTTATTGAGGGGTAGTCTTACTCATTTTTCTTTTACTTTATAGGTTTGCAATGACCGTGAATTATGTCATAATCCCATTTTCCATTTCTTGTTGCATTCTTAGTGCCATCATTTTATCCCGGAAATGTCACAGTGCAGCTCAATGACTCAGTCCTGGTGATCAGGTGGAAACCTCCGCCCAGTGATAAGATAAATGGCATCCTACGTGGTTATGATGTCATTGTTACATTTGGGACACGCCAGAAAAAGGTGAGCTTACCTGCGATAAAGTAATGAAATAAAGCCATTTATTTTTATTGTTTTACACCCCACAGTTCTTGTTTCTCTTGTTCTTCATCTTCTTCTTACTGTTATTATTAATAAACAATATTTTAAGAAAAATAAAAGAAATGTAAGCATTCAAATTTAAAGTTGCTCTTTCAGAACACCTGTAGTTAAAGTGGAAACTCCAAGAAAAGTTTAACACTTTAAAGCCTGAACTATGTAATAATTGCCAAATTTTCTTTTTTTAAAGTTCATTAAACCTTCTGACAAAATAAATATTAAATTCCATATATGTGTTTTAATTTGTATCTTATTTGCTACATCAGATTTTTTTCCCCATTGTATTCCTTAAAAATGTATAGTGCAATTTATTTAGGTTTTTTGGGGGTGAAAAAAAATCACACTGATGATGTAGTCTCAAAAACTCACAAAAAGCTAAATGTATCAAATGTAATACATTTAGCTTTAAAGGATTAAAGATGTGCTTACATTATATTTCCATACTATGAAACTGCCCCACGCTTTCCCACTAGTAAAGGAAAGGCTGTTGTATTTCTTACATTCCTAAGAATTAAGCTTTCACTAGAGATCAGAATAACCTCAAACTGTTTCTGGCAGTGACAATGAAGTTTACAACTATCACTTTCTGTTTGCCCAACCATTCACATTAAATACAACAAAAGGATTCTTCAGAAATGTTTGTCATTCAGGCTTAGGGTTAACTCTAAACTGTATCAAAAACTGGTGAAAACTATAAATGGTGAAACTCTTACAAGGGATCCATCCTGTGCTTCCTTATTTTATTTTTTTTTAACCTTTTACAGTGATTAACAAATTTATTAGACCACCACCCAGTGTAAGGTTTATGCCACAGCTGCCCTAAATTAACAATATTAATATATACCAAATCATTCAATTCAAAGTCCTTTAATCAAAATGATATTTATAATTGTAAAATATCACTATTGTTGTTATCTGTACATTTTCAAATGTACTGTTTTACAGAAAAAAATAGTAAAGCATGTTATTATTTGATTAAGATGCTTTAATTGCATTCCTGAACAGAAAAAAATGTTTTAGTTGTTGATCGTTATGCTTGATTGGTTTTGGACTTCTCTGAACAGTCCAGTTTCAGCATAAAAAAGTTTTTGACATGTTTCTAAAATATTTAGTTTTTGCTGTTTTTATGACAGGTGTTCTAAAGAATGTGTTAAGCACTCTACGCACTGTTACAGTTTCAGTGGTGAATATATTCATATTAGACAGTTTCAAATAGTTTCAAAGTGGGCATTTGAGTAGACTGCTCCGGTTCATGCTCAGTTTGTTATGCGTTTTCCTACTCCTGGCTTTCACTCAGATCAGAGAGAGGGCATATCCTTAATATCCCCCCCCCCCAACCTGGCTTCTTCCCAAAGTCAGTCAGGACAAAACTGAAGAAAAATTCATGGGAGGGGAAAAGGAACGATAATGGCTTATTTCAGACAGTGGATGAACTGAGAAACCCAGAATTTGATAAATAAGGAAAATTTGGAACTGTGAATCATGCAACGCTACTCTAGTTGAGTCCACTAATATGAATCAGCATTTGGAAATGGTAATAATAAGTCCACTTTAAGTATAGGGACATTTTAGTATATTAAATAGTTAAGAAGTTGCTACCTGCTGTATTTAATACACTCAACAAAAATATAAACGCAACACCTTTGTTTCTGCTCCGATTTTCCATGAGATGGACTTAAAGATCTAAAATTCATTCCAGATACACAATATTACCATTTCTCTCAAACATTGTTCACAAATCAGTCTAAATGTGTGATAGTGAGCACTTCTGCTTTGCTAAGATAATCCATCCCACCTCACAGGTGTGCCACATCAAGATGCTGATCTGACATCATGAGTAGTGCACAGGTGTACCTTAT
>VVHJ01033978.1:0-11287 GCA_015107715.1 Tylochromis polylepis
GGAGCATCACAGAAGACATGACCATCTGGTTTTATTAAAACCCGTGTCATGGTCCTGAGTCTGTGGACTCAATGGTTTTGGTTTTGATTATTATTATCTTATGTTTCAGGTTAATTCTTGTTAAGATTTTCTTGTTCTTAGGGTTTGGTTTCTGTTTTATATTTTGAGCTCCTTCTGCTCTGTGTCTCTGTGCCTGCCCTGGTCCCACGTCTCTGTGTTCCCTCCCTGTTGCCATGTTTGATGTCTTAGTGTTAAGCTCGTGTCTGTGCGTGCCTGTTGTATTTCCTGTTTTACTTTGATAGTCCCTGTCCTGTTTGCAGTATGTCTGGTTTTGCTTCCCCTTGTCTCGTCAGCCCTGATTTCTCCCAGCTGTGTTTCTCTCCTGTCTCCCAGTTCCTGATTACTCCCTTGTATATTTAAGCCCTGTGTTTTCTTCTGTTTGTTGCTGATTCATCTGTGTTTCACCCTGCGTGTTAGTTTGTGTATCCCTGCATATCATTCTGTGAGATATGGTTTCAGGTTTGTTTTGTTAGCTTTCCCAGTTCAAGTTTTTCTTAGTTTCTATCCTTCCCATCTCTGCTTCAGTTTGTAATTTCACCGTTTGGAAATAAAGCTCACTCGCATTAAAGCCAGTGCCTGCATTTGGGTCCTTCTCTTATAACGCCACAGTCTCAGATTTTGGTATTCAAAAAAAGTCAGTTGGTCTGGGCCTTAACAAAACAACAACAAAAAACAATCTAGAAAAGTATTTTATAATGATTGCATGACATTTTAGGTTTATATATCAAACTTTTGTTCATATATTTTTTTAATGTAATAAAAGAATTGATGATTTGAGATGGAGTGACTTAGTTCTTGAAAATGAAAAATGTACACTTGAAGAATTTTTTTTCTGCATTATAATTAGAGCATCATTTGGAAACTCTAAAATGTTTTATTTGGATAGCATGAGCAACTGATATTTTTGTTTTGTGGTTGTCAAAATCTGCATAATCCAGCATGAAGGTGAATCAAAACAGAATACTTTTAACATGAAATTCTTAGCATTTTGTTATTTTTGTGACTATGTGTTTTATTTTTGCATTGTTGTGAAATGTAAAAATATACTTTGCCACTAGCTGTATTTTGGAAGATTAAGATTTTATTAGTGTGCTCAAATATTGGACCTTGCACGGGTGCAAATGTCTGAACACATTCCCTAAAACCAGGGAATGTAACAAATGGAAAAGAACTGTCCTTTATTTCTTGTTTTAGGCCTCTGAAAGGCCAGAGTAAATGGACTGATTCTTATACAGTGCTTTTCCACTCTACCTGAGCACTCAAAGCACTTTATACAACTTGCCTCAGTCACCTACGAGCACTTTTTCTTCTGTGCTTTTTCTACATAAGTACTTTCTCTCTAACATTCACACTATAGTGGACATATTGGAAAGCAACTTAAGGTTAGTATCATGCCCAAGGATATTTGGCAGACTGGAGCAGCCAGGGATTGAACCACCAGCTTTCCAATTAGTAGGTGACCTGCACTACTTCATGGGCTACAGTCACCTGGAACAGCTGAGTCAAAAAACCAAAGAATTTACATTTATAGTTTATTTATATTTACACGTTTGTGGTTTATGAGGATTTCACTGCAAGATGAGAGCAGAGTGATAGCAGGAAAACATTAGATTTCCATGATGTGACTTTAGGCTGCCACTTCAGGGAGAAGATTAAAGTGACTGTGTGTATGCTGGCATGAAGAAACAAGTGTTTATGAGGCAAAAATGTGTGTTCTTTAATTTGTGTTTTGAGAACATCATAGAGGAAGTAAATTATTAGTTTTTCCCAGTTAAATCAGCTTTGGCTAAAAATCATACATCAGCTTCAAACTATTTAAGTATTTTTTTTAAAAAGGCAAATAGATGGCTTCAGCCTATAGCTGTGTCACAGAGGTAAATGAAAATATATGATTAAGAAGAAAAGGAAAGGAAGAAGTGGAGAAAGAAAGGAGAAGCAGAAGATAGGATACACAAATCAAAAGTTAACAAGAAATTTCTATCTATTATTGTCACACATGTGATGGTGTCCTCATGCAATAGTGTTATGGGTTATTGCTGCAATGGTTTATTGTGTGAATAACTGTCATCGTAAGGAAGGCACCTAATCTCATCATACTTCATGTATTTATAATGACAATAAAGACAAAGATACCTGTACATTTCTTGGGGCTGCCAGGTCTCTTGCCATGCATGCCCAGCTTACAGCCAAAGTTTTCCTCCCAGAACTCAGCAAACCATATGTTCCTGCGGTTATTGGATAAAGAGCGACTCTTGAAGTAACGGTCAAACGCTACCAAAAGAAGGAAAACATCATTAAAATCAGGATTTCTTTCAAAACATCCTAAAAATCTGGTCAAGTCAAGGTTGTTTCTTGCCTCACCATCCACAGATGCCCTCTTAGGAAGGATGGTGATGGCGCCTTCAGCTACCCGTTCCTGCTGGACTACCGGAGAGATCTTGGACCCCCAGCTGTCGGAGCCCACCCACAGGAAGTGACCTGTCAGATTGTTGCGTTTTGCTGCATCCAGGATTCTCCTTTTAGCATCACAGGTGACAGATGAGACAGTCAAAGGGGAGAAGAGGGAGTCAAATCTCATTCAATATTTTATTTGTATGTAGCATGAACATGTAGCATAAAAAGACAACAAGAAAGCATACACAGAACATTACTTATCTCAACACACGAGACATACAGAACAAAAGCACCATAAAACAAGACGCTGCAGATCTTTCATGCTTGATGCCTAAAAACTGTCTTCATCTAAACTAAAACTATTCCCTCTATTGTGACTTCTGCAAATAAAAGAATTTCCCAGATGAAGCTGTTTGTTCAATAACCATTGTTATTAATGTAATTAACTGGTTATTTAAATTGTTATTTTACAAAGAAAGAAATGAGGAAATAATGTTTGTAGTTGATTATTAACGGAATAATTTAAGTTTTATTTATTTTAGTATTTGGTGTTATAAAATAATTGCTTTATGAATTATTTAATGTATGACAGCTGATAAGTAACAACAATAGTGAGCATTTTCTCACTCCAAACCCTTTTAACACACTAGATAGCATACATCCAATAACTGCTTATTTAGTTCAGATTTGTCCTGGAGTCTGCTCCAGCCCCACAGCATCTGGTGTCCCATCTTTTAACTGGTCCATGATGTACTTTGCCTTCCACACTATCACAAGGTAGACAAGCACGGCTGTCTACTGTGCAAACCAGCAGCAGCCAGTTATACCCTAGAAGGATTTGTGAAGCCTGGCAGCACGAACCAATCTTCTCTGAAAAAGACCAGCACACTCATCCAGCACACTCATGCCAGGTAAAAGGTGGCAAATGCTGGCAGACCTCAGGAAACACCTGGTCTTTATGAGAAAGGTCTTGACAACCACTATCTGATCTAATATCCCCATGTGGTCCACAGTGGAGAAGAGGGTCCTGCTCATTGAGCTAACTGTCACCTGGGAGGGGCTGTGAGAACAGCCCATGAAAGGAAACAACTGAAGTTCTCTGAGCTGGCAGCGGAGTGCCAAGAGGCTGGCTGGAAAGCCTGTAGAAATTGGGTGCTGGGGCTTTGTGGGCAAGACAATCTGGCTGCTGCAAAGTGCAGGAGTGACAGCCCAAGCCTGAGGATGACCACAAAGGCACTGGAAGGCGAATCAGAGAAAGGAAGCTTCTCGATCTGGCTTCAGAGAAACAAAGTTCCAAAAGTGTTTCTCTCCATTCTGTATTCCCAATTCAGTTATTTCATTAGAGGTTTTAACGCTGCTGAATAGCAACATACGATTCCTGTTCCATCCATCAGTTTTATGCCTCTTCCATGCATCATTTGTAAAAAACATTTCAGTAGAGGATACACACGTGTATCCTCAATGATAGCGCTTCCATTAAGCTTTTCCGCTCTTTTTGTAAGTTTCAGACTCTTCCATTACTTTAGTTTTTCATGTTTGTCCTGAATCAGCTTAAATTTAAACCTGACTTTTTGTTTGTTATTCCTGCTTATCAAAAAGATGAGCTTCAGGCTCTTATTGAGATTTATTTCTGCAATTAGTAAATGGGTAGGACATTTGCATGTCCTAATAATGTTAGCGTACATGTAAAAATAGTTTATTTTATACTAGTGGCTGGCCCAGTTATGTGAACCCATTCCTACAGTCATACTCAAGTCTTTCATCATGTATAAGTTAAGAAATTCTTTGAACATTTACAGTATAGTTTTTCCCCTTTTCTTTGTACTAGTAGTAGTTTTTTCTACTTACTCATAATCGACTAATAAATCATATAATCATAATAAATTACAAATTAAATAGGATCTTGCAATACATGTTAGATGCACAAGAAATAACCTTTTTTTTTACCGGATGTCATCTTCATTGGCGAACATGACGACAGCGCGGGCATTGGGAGTCTCCACTAAACGGAGGATTAACTTGTCAAACTCTCCAGATCTCGGCTCACGAGGAATTTTCAGAGACTGAGCAATGCACACCCCACCTGAGAGTGACAGAGACAGAAAAAGTGAATATTTAATTAACAAGACTGAGACTGCCAGGGCCAGCCTCAAGTTCATGTTAATCTTCTGAGGTGGTAATTATTACAAAACAATTCTATTACAGTCTTAAAGTCTGTAAGCACCATTTAGACACATGCCTGTGTAAGGACAGGATTTTTTTTTAAACTCTGTCCTGTCTGCCAGCTTTTGCAATCAGAATTATGATCTGAATACACTGTTGTGTACATTTTGCTTTTCCAAGATGAGCTCAACAAATCTATATAGGCTCCTCTTGTTTGTGTGTTACTTTTATCTGTTTAGTCAATCATTTCTTTTTAGTGTTATTTCAGTTATTATATTAAATGTATGACAATGTGAACAAAATGAAAAAAAAAAGAATAAATAAAAGGAAGGGGAGAGAAATTAGGAGAAAATATAATAAAACAAGGGAGCACAAATAGAGAAGCATGATGTTTCGCCAACTACCGCACCTATACAAAACATACAGCACCTGGAACAAAACAATATGAAAATGCACAGATACAGAAATCAACAATCTTCCTTTGTTGTGTGTGTGTGTGTGTGTGTGTGTGTGTGTGTGTGTGTGTGTGTGTGTGTGTGAGAGAGAGAGAGAGAGAGAATATGTCAGTGTCTGTGTATGTGACTTTGTCATGAAATGTACATGATATTGAGGGTGGGAAGTTGAAGTAGGGCTCCGTGGAGTAAATTTGCCTTTATACATGTTTCATGTCTACTTGAAGTCTCTCAAAAACTCAGTTTTTATTTTAATAAAAGGGGGCTCTTTAGATAACACAAGACTGAGATCACTGCATCATGTATTGTTGTAAACTTTATTGGGGGTGTTAAATGCAACCGAGCTCCCTCTAACACCCATCAGTCATCTGTCCTTCAAACAATAATGATCCCTTTTAAAATGTTTATAATAATCTGATATTTTGAGATAAACAGGATAAAAATTGTTGTCTCTCATCACATCTTTTTATTCTATATTTTACTCACTGTATGCAAACCTTATAAACACATCCAACCCAACATTGTGTTGCGCTCAGTACTTAATACTTTACAGAGTTTAGATGTCTCTACTGAGCTGCACATAAGGCTTTAACAGTATACAGGGCATCTGGAAAGTATTCACAATGCTTCACTTGTTTCACATTTTGCCATTTTAGAGCATAATTACAAAATTAATTAAATTAATTTTTCACCTTAAACTTCTACCTTAAACACTCCAAATGACACCAGAAAAAAGTTTGCCTGAATTTTTTGCAAATGTATTACGATTTAAAAAACAAAACAAAATATAACATGTAACTGAGTATTCACAGCATTTGCTATTACACTTAAAGAGTTCAGGTGGATCCTGTTTTCATTGATCATCTGTCAGATGCTTCTACAACGAGTCTACTACGAGTCCATGTGTGGTAAATTCAGTTGATTGGATATGATTTGGAAAGTCACGCACAAGTCTATATATGTCAGACAGTGTGTGTCAGAGCATAAACCAAGCCATGAAGTCCAAGGAATTGTCTCTACACCTCCGAGACAGAATTATATCGAGACACAGGTCAGGGGAACAATACAGAAAAATTTCTGCAGCACTGAAAGTCTGAATGAGCACAGTGGCCACTAAATCTGGAAGAAGTTTGGAACCACCAGGACTCTTCCTAACCAATCTGAGTGATTGGGGTAGATTAGGGCATTAGTTAGGGAGATGGCCAAGAACCAGATGGTCACTCTGACAGAGCTCCAGTGTTGCTTTGTGGAGAGACGAGAACTTTCTAGAAGGACAAGCATTTCTGCAGCACTCTACCTATCAGGCTTGTATGGTAGAGTGGCCAGATAGACGCCAGTTGTCTGTAAAAGGGACATGACAGCCCACCTGAAGTTTGTCAAAAGGAAACCGAAGGACTCTCAGGCAATGAAAAACAAAATTCTCTGTTCTGATGAAACTAAGACTGAACTTTTTGGCTTGAAAACCAAGTGTCATGCCTGGAGGAAACCAGACACTGCTCATCATCTGCCCATGATGATGAGCCTACCATCCCTACAGTGAAGCATAATGGTGGTGACAGCATCATGCTGTGGGGATGTTTTTGGCAGTAAGAACTGGGAGACTAGTCAGTGCCAAGGGAATGATGAATGCAGTAATGTACAGAGACATCCTTGATGATAACCTGCTCCAGAGTACTCTGGACCTTTGAGTGGGGTGAAGAGTCATCTTCCAGCAGGACAATGGTCCTAAGCACACAGCTAAGATAATAAACGAGTGGCTTCAGGACCACTCTGTGAATATCCTGGTATGGCCCAGCTAAAGGCCAAACTGTAACATCGGCTAGTGGAGCTTTTGAAGTTCTGCAAAGAAAACAGGAGAAAATGGGAGCTTTGAGGCTGTAATTGCTGCCAAAGGTGGTTCAAAAAGTAATGAGCAAAGGCTGTGTTTACTTATGTACATGTTGTATTTTTATTTTTTATTTGCAAGAATATTAATTTCAATTTCCTGCATAATAGCAAGAACTAGTACATTAACTGGGACTACTTTCATTAATCCACAATTGACACTGTGAACATTCTCGTCAACAACAGCTGCATGTGAGTAAAAAATAAACAACAGCATGTGTGTTCATGATGAGAAAAAGAGAAATTTCAATTTTTTTTTTATGTCTGAGTTTTGAAAATCATAACTTCAGATATCACTTAAATCTTTTTTATTTTTTTGCTGCTCCTTGCATTCCATATACTGAAATATGAGTTGTGCTATGTGGAAAACAACATATGAATTGCATTTAATATCAGTAGTCACTGTAAACAGTAATCCCTATCGCCATAATACGTCTTTACATTACAGCTACTGTGTGTAATGTAATATGATGTTTTAAGATGCTCATCAGTGTTGGATTTATAAGAATGTGGAGGCATTTCACACTATTCTTTACAGAGCTCAGTAATGAACAGAGATTATCTTCACTCTCCTAAATCTTTCAGTAAACCTCTGAGCTGATTTTATCTCTCAACACAAGAGAAACCCAAACTCTAAAATGAACAGAATATGTGGCCACAGCCTTTCACTGGTTCCAGTCTTTTTTATCCACCTCTTTTCTTTATGTAATGGTAAATGAACTGCATTCATGTAACACTTCTAGTCTAATTAACTGCTGAAAGTTCTTTATACTACAAAGACAAGTCACCCATTCATGCATGCAATTACTTTTTTGTCAAGGTCATGCTCTGATGGTGAATTAGGAGCAAGTTTTGGGTTCAGTACCTTTCATAGAATGTGACGTAGCCCTGAACAGTTTAATAATAAACAGCAGTTTACAAGCGCAGCAAAAACAAAGATGAAATGTAACTGACTTGTCAATTACACTTATGCAAGATGCATAGTTTGGATTTATTAGTTATAGTCACACTGTCTAACTCTATCAGTTAGGATCTTATCACTACTGATAAGAGCACCAGAAATATGTTAATTAGTACTATGTTTCTTTTTCAATATTGTATAGTTATAGTAACTACAGCATTATTGGGCTTTTCGTGGTTTCACATGGGTAAAGAAAGGTCATGGCTGATTTCAATGCAGAGAAAAACGTACATCATAAAGTTTTCCTTAACCCAGTCATTTTTAGAAGTTTTTATGAGAATTGTCTGATGTGACATTTGTGAGCTATGTGTGCCCACCATCCACTCCAATCACCTCCTGCTGAATCTAAACCAACTATGAAAACATTTTAACCTTACTCCAATATGTAATTCAGGTTATTCAATGGAGTATAACATTTCAGGTTATTTCACAGTCATTAATCATTAGTTAAACTCTGGTTCTCTTCCACAGTGTGTCTTTTGTTGAGTCTCACTCCTGTCAGCCCAAACTAGTCATAGTGGATGGCAGCCCGTCCCTGAGCCTGGTTCTATACTCAAGTTATTTTTTCCGTTAAAAGGATTTTTTTTCTTCCCACTGTCACCAAGTGCTTACTCGTAGGGCTCATCTGACTGTTGACATGTTCTCTCTATTATTGTATTGTTACAATATATAGCATCTTGAAGTGAAATCTTGTTGTGATTTGGCAAGATATAATATAAATAAAATTTAATTCAATCAAAATGACCTGCACTGAATAGAATAGAATTGAACTTAATTGTATTGAATGCATCACAGAGATGTAGAGTTGCTATGTAGCAGCTGTCTGGTGGAAACTGATAAGTTTTAATGTGTTGAGAGTGAGATTTCATGTAGCTGTACACACTTTGAAGCTGTGCTGAGTCCAACAGGCATTCACCGTTACATGAACTCCACTGGGGAGTTAGCTTTCAAAATGAGCATAGTACATTAAAAGCTATGTGCCCTGTCATGCTGCAATGAGATGTTAAATTAGCTGTTGTGATGTTTAACCCTAACCCTGGCAATTACCCTAATGTGGTAGCAGATTCAAAGCCAGTTACAGAGTTAATGTGGTTATGCCTGAGAAAACGCTTTACAGCAGTTGTGCTTTCTTAACAGGCTTGTTCATATGAAAATATAAACAAGCCTTTTACTTTATGATGTTTGTTATGTGCTAGATGAGTTATTGAGCCGGTGACGGTGGGAGTTCTGAATAAGCTTTGTTTAGTTCCCCTGCACACTTGTGTGTATTTTTTTCTTCTTTTCCCCCTTATTGTCCCATTGTAGAAGATGGATCTCTGTGAGATGTGCTTAGTAGATGGTACACCAGATGCTACACTGTTCCAGGGGAGCTGTAGGAACAAATTTAAGGACCCTAATGTTGCATTTTATTTAATTACTTTATTTATTATTTATTTTCCAGTTTTAACTGCAAAACATACATACATGAGAGAACTAAAGAACTCACCTGAAATAACGAAACAGGTGGAAGTATTGTACTGATGCAATGTATGACAAACACATTTTTTGTACAATAATTTCTTGTCTTTCTAAAAAAAAAAATTTTTTCATTCTTAAATAAGTCTTTGTGGTGTTCGTTGTGAGCTGAAGGGAGTGAAGCTCTTATGGTGGAGCAGCTTTATGAATCACACACCACTTTGTGAATCTAAGTTATGATGGGACACAGAGATTTGGGCCAAATTAAAATTCTTTGTAACCTTTTGTTAATGAAACTGTATGATTCTGGGACTAAATACTGGATTATTTATTATGTATTATTATACAGCTTGTTGAGGGGCTGACATGTAAATATGATCCAAATCTCAAGAAACAAGCCAAATGATAGAAACACACTTTCACAATTTAATCTGCCATGAGGATGTCTGAGTAAAATCTGATGGGTTTACATCCCTGAAGAAGCATGTTGCAGTCTTATCAAATGAGATGTAGCTTCTGTAGAGAATTAATTTCACTGTCTCATCAACTACAGTATACTGAGTCCTCTTTTCACTTACTGTGTGTAACTTAACACTTATCTGTATGAAGGAAAAGGATTCTGGAAAAACTGGGAAGGATTTCTGGAGTTCCAGAGGGACCCACTCAACACAAATGTGAGAATGTGTTGGGGGTTTTTTCTTGGAAAGAGGGAAAAAAAATCCTGTTGCTTCTAACAGGCAGAGGAGATACTTTAAATTGTGCCATGAACATTTCTGCTCTAAGCTATAGTGAGCTAAATGATTTAATTCCCTAAAAAATAGAGACGTAAATTTGCATCCAGAAAAATAAAATATATAATCTACACCTGGAGCTTGTCAATATCTTGATTTAAATTGCCTCGTCTTATTCCTTTATGTGCAGTTATTGCTGTTTAGATTCAAATCAGTAAATCTGTTGTTGAATTTGTTGAATTACTTGTGCATACTGGTTCTGAAACAGTGTAGAATGTCTGACTAGCTCATTGTTCAACATTCAAAACATTCAAAATTCCCTGCAAATCTGAATCTGAAGAAAACATAACTTTGGAAGCTTAATTTTCACTCTTCTGTGGCTCGCCATTTTTTACAATTAAGAAAGTGCATTTTCCTTAGATTTTATTCAACAGGATACTGGTCAAAACAATAACAATATTGTAGGTAGAAGACACAGTCCCCCCTGGCTGCCCCTTGTCATCACAGCTGAGAGGGGGGGTCAAAGGTCTTAACATCCAGCTCCATGTGATTGCTAAAACAGAGCTTTTCTCTATTTCCTAATAATAAAGCATTTTTATTCTTAATCAAAGATAAATCACATTATAATCTTATAATCACACTATGTTTGATCAATATATAAACGAGAAATGTAGTTTGAGCAGTGAAAATGACTAATGGCTCAGTTTTGTGTGTGTGTGTGTGTGTGCGCATGAGCCAGCTTCAACCTTGGCAGTTTTGTGTATGCCTGGAGGAATCCAGGAAGATAAGAACTGTGTCACCAACTCATTATACACATCTTGAATCAGAGCAATAGCTTTAAGTGTTGTCATTGTTAAACACAGAACCATATGGTTATTTATATGTGGCTTTACTGATGGTTAACACAGTTGTACAATTGCCTAATACTGTGAGCCAATATATTAAACATAAATATGTACAAGTTACCATAACTTATGTGTGGTTTTACTGAGGGTTAATTATGAACAATTGCTTAATACTAATCAGAATACAATCATGCATATTGAATATAAACATGTTTAAGTTAACCTGTATAAAAAAAGATTCAAAAACTAGATCTCACACTGAGAGTTTGACCTTGGTGTGTGTGTGTGTGTGTGTGTGTGTGTGTGGGGGGGGGGGGGGGGGGGGGGGGGGAAAAAGGAGGA
>VVHJ01033980.1:0-13042 GCA_015107715.1 Tylochromis polylepis
ACTGCCTTATTACTGCCTTTTTACTGTTCTTTTTTAACTTTTTTAATTTGTATTGATTATTGCACTGTAGAGGCTATTGAGAAACAGTATTTCATTTCAGCCAGGGTATTTCTCGAAATACCATACGAAATGACGATAAACTTCTTGAACTTGAAAAAAACTTGAACTTCAGTTGTTCACCTTAGCAGATCATCTACTTCTATGACAATCCCTTGCATACTCCTCTGTCACACAAACCTCATGCAGTACAACAGTTCCTCTCTTGGCACCCTATCATATGCTTGCTCTAGATCCACATGGACACTGACCCTCACTGTACGTCTTGAGACTCTAAGGGCAAACATCACATCTGTAACACTCTCTCTTGCCATACTGCTGCTCACTTGTCATCACCTCTCTTCTTAACCTAGCTTCAAGTACTCGCCCATATCTTCATGGTATGGCTTGTCAGCTTTATCCCTCTGTTGTTGCCACATTTCTGCAAATCTTTTTTTTTTGAATTAGCACCAGTGTTCTTCTCCATTCCTCAGACATTCTCTCCCGCTTGCTCAAAGAATTGTGTTAAGCAGTCTGTCAGCTTGTAATTAAAGAGTGTCTAACAGTGCTGACAATACCACTGTCAGTACTTCCAATTAAAAAAATATGCATATTGGCAGAAAAATACTTTTATTAATGGCTTGAATCGGTGTAATATAAAAGTCGATTTTTTGTTTTTATATTAAATTGGTTTTACAACCCTGCTTCCAAAAATAAAAAGATCAGTAATAAAAAACAAAATACACTGATATGTGTCATGAAATGCTGTGTGGCAGGCAGAATTTGGACCCAATGCAGAAAATGGATAAACATAAAACTGAGCTTTTGTTGCTGGTAGCCACAGAAAACACAAAAACATGTCCAGAGCAGGGATGGAACAAAAACTGGAGAAATGTGAAACACAAAGTAGAGAAGAATACAGCATTGAGGGAAGACGAAGCAAAAGGGGAGAATCAGACAATACATACACAGCGGGGAATCAGGGAAGAAGAAACAGGTGGGAAACACAATAGGACAAAAACAGGAGTAACAAGAAAAGTATAAGGGAAGCTAAATTAAATAGAAAGCATAATATAAATTATTTCTCAAAACCAAAGAGAAATCATGAACCCATAAAAATATTATAAATATGAAGAAATCATCAAATATTGAAACAATAAAGTTTTTATTGTTTTGGAAAAATATATGCCACTGTGTAAGGTTTGTGGAACATGTGCAAGGTTTGTAAAATATAGTCCCCAGTAGAGTAGGGTGGGCCTGAAATATCCTCAGTTTCTTTGTCAAGGTCTTTCTCTCTCACCGTCCTTCAAGTTCAGGTACTCTATCAGAGGCCTGGGAGCTTAAGGGTCCTGCACAGTATCTTTGCTGTTCCTAGGACTGTTCTGAACAGAGATCTGGATCTGGGGTCTGCTGGAGCCACTCAACCAGCTTGGGGAGTCAGTGCACCGAGTGCTCCGATTAACACTGGGACCACTGTTGCCTTCACCCTCCGCATCTTCTCAAGTTCTTCTCTCAAGCCCTCTTGAGCCTTTTGTGTTCCTTTTCCTAATGTTGCTATTATTCATTATAGCAACATCTATAACTATGGCCGTCTCCCTCTGCTTGTCTACCACTACTATGTCCGTGGTTAGCCATCACCAGTTTGTCTGTCAGAGGATGACGGCCGTAGTGATAGATGTAGTTATACCGAATAACTATCAGCAACATCAGTGGAAGATGAAGGTAACAGTGGTCCCAGTGGTAATCGGAGCACTAGGTGAAGGAACCCCCATGCTAGGAGAGTGCAGTCCTAGGAACAGCTAAGATACTGCACAGGACCCTCAAGCTCCCAGACCTCTGGTAGAGGACCCGAGCTTGAAGGACAGACCACCTACAAGGGCAAGAGGGGAATATTTTACCAGTCAAAAGGCTGCAAACCCTTGGCCTTCTCTTACTGAGCTTCATGATGTAGTCACCTGAAATGATTTTGACTTCACAGGTGTGCCTTGTCAGGGTTCATTTGTGTAGATGCATGGCTACCACAGCATCTTGCAGCGACATGCCATCCCATCCGGTTTGCGTTTAGTTGGACCATCATTTATTTTCCAACAGGACAATGACCCCAAACACACCTCCAGGCTGTGTAAGGGCTATTTGACCAAGAAGGAAAGTGATGGAGTGCTGCACCAGATGGCCTGGCCTCCACAGTCACCTGACCTAAACCCAATGGAGACGGTTTGGGATGAGATGGACTGCAGAGTGAAGGCAAAAGGGCCAACAAGTGCTCAGCATGTCTGGGAACTCCTTCAAGACTGTTGGAAAATCATTTCCGGTGACGACCTCGTGAAGCTCATGGAGAGAATGCCAAGAGTGTGCAAAGCAGTAATCAAAGCAAAGGGCGGCTGTTTTGAAGAATCTAAAATATGAAACATGTTATTTCACACTTTTTTGTTTACTACATAATTCCGTATGTGTTCATTCATAGTTTTGATGCTTTCAGTGAGAATCATAACTACAGACCTAAAAAGACTGAATTGCTCCTTTAAACAAGGATTTTATTAGTGTTGCTTTTCTTTCATCAGAGGTAACTGTACGGAACGAACATCTTGTAAAATGCCCCATTGGACTAATTAGAATATCAAACATGTCTCCTAATCTCCATCATGTTTTAATTGGCCAACTCATTTTCTCGTCTCACCTCAGGAACATGTATACCGAGAAAACAAAAACAAATCTAATTAATGAGCAGACACTGAACTACAGACTGCTGTTAAATGTAATACATGTTGTTAGAATATCTTCACAGTGTTAAAGATAAAATGTTCCGTAACAGGCTAAGTAACAGGATTACATGTATTAAAGTATTAATATATACATCTATAGAAAAAAACAATATATTGCAAGGGGAGGGGAATGGGTTTTTTAAGTTCTTTCAGTTATTATCACTTATTTATCAACCAAGCAACCCACAACACCACTGGTTATTTTACCTTTGTTACTCACATTATTACAGCTTCTACATTCATCACATGCACTAATCAAATAATTGAAAAAAGAGATGGATTCTAATGTGTATGCTGTTAGAAAGGGCACATTATAATAATAATTTAAAAAAGACATCAGAAAAGAGACAAAGAAAATCTCCATAGAAGAATCGTGTATATATATCAGAAAACAAGTAGGTCTTCAGCTTTGTATTATAAAAACTTCAGTTAAACTTTTTCACATTTTAATGCAAGCACAGGAGCAGCATGATCATATTTAGATGAGCCAGTCAGACTGCAAGCTGCTACATTCTGAACCATGTGCAGACCACTAAAACTCTTCTCAGGCAATCCTAACAAGAAAGCATTGCAGTAATCCAACATAGATGTTTACTACTAAGACAAACAGGCCTGTGAGCTCAACTGGTCTTTAAAGCTGCACTTCAGCAAAGATGGCAAATCTGCAGAAAGCCAGTGTGTGAAGCTCACTCAGGCCTTTGCTGTCACTCTGTGTTATGTGAACACATTATACAAATATTTTGATTCAGAATAGATTTCTTCCTGATGCTGCACACATTTTGTATGTGAGACAGAGAGAGAGAGAGACAGCAGAAAAAAAGAGAAATAGCTTTTTACAAGCTAACTCTCTGCTCTAATTAATACAAATGGGCTCTCATCTGCTCCACTTGCATGCCTGTTGGAGGACAGTTTGATATCAGTAGGCTTGGCTCCTTGGACACTTAAGGACCTAATCATTACCCTTTTTAGTAGCTATCTATCACCAGGCTAGTACTACTAATCTCTCTGTGTCTGTACATGATGAATGTTTTGCCACGTCTGACGCCAGCTCGCTCGATCATACAGATTATCAGAAAGGGAAGTGAAAGCATATCTCATAATTATGATCCATATAGACAAATTAATACAGAGGATTTTTGATGCTCTGCCTCTCTGATGACATTCATAGGCACTGGTCACTGTAAAGATCCTGTTTGTAGTAATAAATGAGTTGTGGCAACGGGCTGAAAGACAGATGAGAGGTATTCGGCTGGGAAACTGAGGCTGCTGTCAGAGCACAGGTTTCCCAAAAGATCATTTTCATCGGATTGTGAGCAAACAAAAACACCAAGTACATCAGTGTTGATTTTTTGGCTGAGAGAAGTCTAGCTCGTTTTTTGTGCTATTAGCCTAACTTCATCTTGACAGAAGCTCTTCTGATGAAAACTGGAAAAAAAAGCCTCTAAAATGGCAGAAATGTATTCATCTAGTACAGAAAGTTGGGTGATAGAGTGATGGGAAACAAGCAAAACAAGCCTCTTCCTGAGTTTAAGCCATTATGCCAGCTTGCTAATTTCCCTCCAGGTCAGTTGTTGTTGATTCCGGGACTCTCTCTCTTACCTGGATCAGGGTGAGAGGGAGTGTAATCCTTGGCCTTTTCACTGGTCTATGATGGTTCTGGAGCTCAGCAGCTAACAGCACATTATCAGGTCCCTGGCTGGCTATACAGCTGATTAATGTCAGAGGAGATGACACAGGGCCCAGCTGGGGCCTGATAAAAGGGCGTTGGGATTGGAGAGGGCAGGATGATGAACGAGCTACAGAGTCTACACCCGTGTCTCATTAGCGTTCCTCTGCTCTTTGGCATTGAGCTAATGTAGCGCATCGGTACTGTGGCCAGAGTGGCCAGCTTAGGGGAGGAATGTTTGAAGCTCTGAAGAGCAAGGAGAGCTGAAGGAGGAAGTTAACGTCAGGGGGAGGGACAGGGAGATCAGGGGTGTAGTGACCTGTCTGACAGCAAGAGCTAATTTTCTCTCTCTCTCACACACACACACACACACACACTACCCCCACCCACCCTACATTCTGCCATCATTACTGTGTGTTACATAACACCTTGACCAGACTAAATCTTTTTTTTTTACCTTTTGTTGGATGCTGTAATACACTTTACTATATATCTATGTCTATCACATTATTTGGAGCACTAATGTAATTGAATGTAATTCAGTTTGTATTAGACAGTGAATGAAATTCATTATTTCATTACGATGCAATTTTCTTCTGGGAGCCTTTTATTCATATCTTAAAGTATCATATTATCCTAACAGAATCGTAGTTGTGAGTTTCCAAAAGTAGAATTGGAGGCCAAGGTTTCAACTATGAGGTTTCTCATAGTATTGTGGTGGCAGTTCCCAGTTTCTGAAGACAGACACTGTCTCTACTTTTAAGTCTTCAAACTTTCCTTTTTGATAGACTCTATTGGAAACTGTTGAGGACAGTCTGGAACTTGGAAGCCCAAAGTATTCAAATGGCTTCTAAATTCCAGGAATCCCAGTCCCATTAATCCCATGTGGTGGAAGAACCCAGTTCCACATAGGACCTACTCTGCAATCTCTATGACCTATTGTGACAGTCGGATGGCCACCCTGCACATGTATGTATTGTTTTCATTCATTGTGCTTACCTCCATGCCCCACCTGGAGCCAGCCAATTAGACCACTCGGATTTGGCGCTTCCACAGGGTTCAGCCCATTTACTCTCTTTCTTATGGGCCAGGATTCAGGATGGAAGATGCCAGAAAGGAAGCAGTCAGACTAACCTCTGGAGCACATTCTGGTCCAAGCTCTGCCTTATTTATTCCCCAGGTAGGCTAGCCTCTGTTGTGATTTTCCAAAAGTAGATTGGGAGGCCAAGGTTTCAGCTATGAGGTTTCTCATAGCACTGTGGTGCAAGTTCCCAATTTGAATTCTGAAGACAGACACTACCACTGCTAGGCACCACGTGAATTTTCATGATTGTTTGTAATTTGGCTGACAAGAGCCTTGTTGCATGGTCATGGGCATTGTCTGAGGTGCATTCTGCTTGGCCTTCCAGTACCCATCGGCTGCCTCAGAAGACCCGTGAGCTAATCAAGCCTGATAGGACTCTTTCTTCAACCTGATGGTCTCACCAATGCACCTGTTGTTTTCCAGACCCTGGTAAATCTGAGAAAATATCTCAACAGGTTTGTGTTTCTCTATCTAGATGGCATCCTGATTTTTTCCAACTATCTTTCTGAACAGGAGCCTCACGTCCATCTGGCGTCGCGAGGTCTGTTGAAAAAGGATTTATCAAAAGGTGAGAAGTTTGAGATTCACACTGACTCCGGCCTGCTTCACTGGTTTTGACAGACATGTTTTCTCTGTATTATTGTAGGGTCTTTACCTTAAACTGTAAAGCGAGTTGAGGCGACTGTTGTGATTTGGTGTATAGAAATAAACCTAAATTGGATTGTCTAATTTCTAACTGTTCTTTTTGTAAGCTTCAGTGCAGATATGGTTACATGTTCTCTGCACTTAATTTGAAATTAACACAGCTGGAATTTGTTTTTGTTTTCCTCCTGTGATGTTTAACAAGTCTTATACATTTTAAAAGTGTTAAAAGTTAAAAGTGAACTGCTCATGTCTCCTTTTAATGTCAGCAAATTACAATAAGTTAGTTTCTGTCTTACTGCTTGACAAACAGCACTTCTATACAGTTTATCTGCTTTCTGGGATTTTGTGCCTGACAAAAGACTCAAATATAACTGTAACAGTCCAGAATTGGACAGTTACACAGATCTAATACTGAATTTAAAAATGCTGGACAATGCTAATGCACATCTCTCAGTAAATAATTGTCATCAACTAAGCCATAATTTTAACAATGCTTTAAAATAATTTTTCGTGTGCTACTGTTTGCAAGTTAGTTTATATGTCATACATGTTTGTAGCACATGTGTGGTACATCTCCGAGATGCATTTATTGCCTCCAGTTGATTGTAGCACAACCTAACCTAATGCCACTCCTCCCTTCACTGCTCCCTCTCATTAGTCTATAAACAGAAAAAAAGCCAGTTAAATCCAGGGCTAAAGCACTCATTGATACTTAATTATATTATTTTTAAGGGTGTTATTGCATTTGTGACTGAGGGGGAAATGTGACAACATCTGAGTGACACCAAAAGTGAAGAAGGGGGGCATTGTTCCAGGCTAAACCCCTGACTTGGCACACACCAGAGGGTCACAGAGCCAAAAATGGCAGATTGAAAACATACTGTGCCAAGGGTGAAAAGCTACCTAAAAAATACTTTCACATTTAAATAAGGAGGATGCACTCCATCTGTATTTAGTCTGCACTCTCTTTACCATCTTCTACCACAACATCAATAGGACACACATATGGAAACAGGAAAAGGAGCAAATGCTCATGAACAGGTATAGTTTATTATGAGGGATACCTGCCAAAGAAGTCAAATTTTGCATTTATATATTTACATACTTCTGTATAGAAAGAGGCAATCTGATCGTCTAAAATTTCTGGTGATTTTAATTTTAATTCATTTCTCATCGTACAGATTGCATCGTTAGTAAAACAACATATATCATTCCTAAAAAAAAAGATGGGATGTAAAACTTAAATAAAATCAGAATACAATGGTTTGCAACCCTTTTAAAAATATTTTGGATTTTTAGAATCTTTTATTGGTATTATGCATAGTAGATAGTGAGATATTCAAAGTCTTTGCAATTAATTATTATTATTATTATTATTATTACTACTACTACTACTACTACGCAGGTTACCACTTTACTGCAGGGCTACACTACAGGGCTAACATGGAGAGACAGTCAGCGATTTATGCTCACATTCACACCTGCAGCCATTGCAGAATCAACATGAAAGTAGCACACATATCTTTGGATTGCGGGAGGAAACCAACCATCACAGGTACATAAAGAACATGTCAACTCCACACAGAAAAGCCCCTAGCCCTATTATTATTATTATTATTATTATTATTATTATCCATTTGTTCTCTTCCTTGTCAGGGTTGCAGAGAGGGCTGGAACCTGTCCCAGCTACCATAGGCCAAGAGGTGGTGTACACCCTGGAGTCAATATCTAAAATATACCAATATACCACAATAATATGATAAAGTACTTCTCTATATACTTCTAACATACCTATATATTACTCATTCTATATATCTGTAGCGTAGTGACTGTGATCCTGTGTTTTTACTTCTTGCTAAGATGGCAAGAGTTCTGAATTGATCAATGCATCAGTAGATGCAACATGGTAATGAAGTGGCAGTTACCACAGTAACATACATTCACAGCATCCACAAAGTCTTTTAAAAAGATATCAACTAAGAAGACAGACTCTTTCTTTGAAACAAACACTGGTTTTATGCGTCTGTTAGAATGCTAAATGTGTAGCTCTGTTAAGTTTCCCATCCCTCTTGTAGCTCACCACTGTGGGTGGCAGCAGGACAGCACAGTTGTTTAGGGATATATGGCCCCTTGGGAGTGAGGGGTGTCAAAGGTTCATTAAAGAACCAGTAAGTAGTTCAAAATACAATCCTGCTTAAAGCCTTGACCCACTGACCTCTCTCTGTCCCCATCCCCCACCTGCCCTACATAGACATGCATATACAGAGCATTAGCACATGTTCAAATGCAATGTAGATGGGATCTGGGCATAGAACACTACAGCTTTGTACTTCAGATGTTACATAGTTCCCATTTATAACTCCATATATATTTGTTTTTGCAGAGGTACACTAAATTTTCCCATCTATATTTTTCTTGTCTGGTTTGGATCTTAAAGTATAGGAGCAAAGAACTTTTCACTCAGAGTAGTCACAGTTGTCACTGTTAATGTTATGTTTTTTTATACAGTACACAGTATAATTTTATAGCATATATATGTAAGGTATAAATTAGCTACCTCATCCACACAGTTTGAATTAAAATGATAAATTTAGTACAAAGAACTCCGACATGTTCAAAAAAACCAATTTTTGGAATATTCTGTGATTCTAATTAAGTTGTACATTTGCATAAAAAATTCATAAATGGATGGCGACCTCATTACACATTTATGACTTAAATTTCAGAGAAAGTAACAGGACAGGAACAATATTGTAAGATGCTCAAAAAACAATAACAATGCGTGATAAAAACAAAGCAAAATATCATTATTTCCCATTTTCTTCTTCTTCCTCTTACTATTATTATTATTATTATTGTTATTATTAAGCAATCACAAAACATTATCAAAAATACATACAATACATGCATACTTTAAGAGCTGATCTACCAACTATGCCATTGTTCTATCTTGCAAAATGTATATCTTATGGCCATAACACCCTGAGCACTCCCAATATTGTCTGTATTGCAAACTTAAAGGAAGGGATGCAGATCAGCACTAAAGTCTCACAAAATCAATCTCATTAAAATAAATTATATAAAATGAAAAAAACCCAACCCATAAACCTGCATTAAACCCTTCAACTTTGAGCAAACTATATAAATGCATGCACCTACTGTTATCTCAGTTCCATTTCATAAGCCTTCAGTGTGGCCAAGAATCAACTTTTGGTTCAGACTATTTTAAACGAAAGCTCTTTAAATGTACAGTTTATTATCCATCTGCATGCAACATAAATTGAATAATGAGTGGGCATTATCACATGTATGGCATCAAGTTGTATCAGCAAGGTTGAGCTCCAATTCTACTTTGTTTTTGAGGCAGAGGTGGCGAGTGATCCAAACAAACTTTCCTTTCCCATCCTAATGCCACCAAAAGGTGGGGGGTGGCAACAGTTACTCAATGTCATATTAAAAAGCACTCTGAAGCAGTGATGTCTAGACATGTCCTTTCCCATGAAAGATTTGGAGGCCTCATCCCTCACGCTCATCCTCTCTTTCCTTTGTCTTGGGCCTGTATTCCTCTGTCTTCCCTGCTGGCACAAGACAATTACCAGCCAGCACTACTTCCTAAACGTGTCATCAGGGGCAACTGATTCCCTGTCAGGCTCCAGCAGCCAGGATCCGAGGGTGGGACCCCCATGATCGGCCATGCAGACCCATAGCACAAGCATAGCTGGCTGCTTTCCAAGGCATGACGGATGCAGGTGTCAATCATAGTAAGGGAGGAGGACAGTGAGAAAAAATCCTGATGATAGTAGGCTGAATATTTATCTGGGAAGACCATGAACAGCAGTCATTTTATAACTACATTTTGTGTTCGGGCGTACAATGAAAAACCCTACAATAAAAGGCAATAGAATATATTTTGATCTTGATTAGAAATCTTTCTAATGAGAGCAACATATACACCATAAATGTAAGCTCACAGCATCTGCCATCTCATCTTTTTTTCCTCCCAAATTGGATCCTGTGTTCAATCTTTTGTGCCTCCTCCCTTGGCTTATCAGTAGCTAATGACTACATAGGGACACCAGCGAGGGGGAGGTCCAATAGTGTGTCTAGGTCTTTTCATGCCAGAGGGGCCTCGGGCACAAAAGGCTGTCTACAAAAGACCCCTCTTATTCTCTCATTATTGACACCCTTAATTGTTTTTTGCTGTCTGATAAAACCCCTCATAGCCTCACCATATCAGCAATAACCTTCTGTTTCAGCTGTATGGGGTGGATTCAGGGGGCGGATGCTGTCGCCTACTGTGATTCTGAGCCTTATCCTATTGCTGGGAGACTGAAATAAATGTTAAACTATTAACAAGGATTTTGAACCGTTCCCTCCGCCACTTTCAAAAGGTTGAATTAGTTTGTATTCATAACCATTTTTTGCACAAGCACATCCAAATAGTCAAAATCTCCAGAGGTCGTCAGGAAATCCCATTTCCATATTGTTTATTAACAGCTTTGTGTGTTTGCCAGTACTGCCATTCAAATTCCAGCGGACGGCAATATTGTTGTCTTATTAATTACATTTGGGGGTGTAAATACAAATCTCTAGAAACATCAAGCATAGTCTTAAAATGCACCGCTTTATTATGAGAAAAATCCTGAGCCATAATTAAATGACACACTTTTATTAATGCCGTGTGTCATGACGGCCTCAGTTCTCGTCAGCAGTGAATGGCTGATGTGGGTAGTTATTCCAGTCAATGGCCTTAAAGAAATAAAAAATAAAAAAAAACTGCCTAATCCCATTTCAACTTATGTAATTAGTGCTCTTGTCATTAGTTTGGCACAAATTGCCCACTTACCCTGTCTTATGAATATTTCACACATACTCCTTATAAATTGTTAGGACATTGAAAGGATTTTGCCTGAAAGGAAATTAATAAGTTATTTATGAGGAATGTTAATCCGTCATCTTTTTGAATTCATAACTTGGCAGTTTTGTATTCATAATTATCAAGATAAGCAGCTAACAAAAACACTCTAGCTGAAACTTTTAGCCACTATAAAATAAAGCAGTTGGCCGAGTTTTCTTTTGTTAAAGGCTTTCTGATCACACTATGCTTCCTTATTCTACATGGTGTCTTTCTGTGTCCACGAGTCCATCAGGATACTTTCTTGATTCTGAGTGACGTCAATTTCATCATCAGATGGGGAGTGCAAGGCTCTGAGCAATATTCACATGCCTGACAATTTTTCTGTGACCAGGCAGGCATCCATTTCATCCACTTTTTTTTTTTATTATTTGCTTTTTTAAGTGTTTTTTAATCTATCATTGTACTTTTATGTAAGTATGCTTACATGTAAGTATGCTTTGCTTCTTACTGTTTGCTTCTTCTTCTCTATATTTTAAATAATGCCACGCACTGATTAATAAAAAAAGAAAACAGTGAATAACAACCCTGCATTGGACATTACTGCAGTGGATGATAGGCAGGAGAACAAGCTAAAATTACCAGAAAGATGTAGACAAAAAAGTCTAGCACTAGTGATGCAAACACAGCTAAAAGCAAAGCTGTGAATAAAAACTAGTATAGTACTATATAATAGGATTAGGACCAATCTTTTATCAAAATTCTGACTATTTAATGTGTTTAATGTGTAGTCCTTACATTGGTAGTTAAAAAGACATCTTCATTGTTTAATAAGAGGCTTTGCTCATATAAGCAAAAATACATCAGTGGATGACATTGTTACTTTTGGTTGGCACAAGCCACACGCTGGTAACTAGTTAAAACTTATACTAATCAAATTTCCTAGTGGAAACAAAACGTGAACCTGGTCTATTTTATGACATCCAACAGACTACAAAGAGTAATTTTATTTAGAGTAAGACTTTTGGGAAATTTTCTGTGGATTAACAAAAAGTTAAACTTTTTGAAAATTTTGCGTACAGTTACATCTGGCATAAAACTAATACAGCATTTCATAAAAAGAACATTACAACATAATGGTAGTGGTGTGACGGTCTGGTCAGTTCATGGATTAAAAAGTGCAAGTGCACTTGGGATATGCAGGCAAGGCAATGAGTCAAAACTCACCAGCAAGTGTGTGAAAGACTTAACAGATTTAACTCCAATTAAGATGCTTTGGCATGACTAAACAGACCATTCATGCTCACAAAAAAAGAGTGGCTAAATCTTTAAAACGTCACCAAAGTTGGCCAAAATTCCTCCCCAGCGATGTGAAAGACTCATTACCTGTCATCACAAACAATAGGTAGGTTTGGATGGGGATTTTTTTCCCCTTAATTAATGAAATTACAATTTATAAAATGTATTTTGTATTGACTTGGGTTATCATTGTGTCAAGTTAGTTTGATAATCTGGAATGTGTAGGCATGACAAAATGGGTTGGTTGTAGCTCAAAATGTAGAACAGATCATTGACTAATTAGACGGTTGGTGTTGATACTGAACCCCACGTTATTCCCTAATGCGCCTATTGGATTGTGAAAATGTATGATTGTTAAATAGAAAGCACTTAGGTGTAGAAAAAAGTGCTTGTATGAATGGGTGAATGAGGCATGTTGTATAAAGCATTTTGAATGCTTGAGAAAAAGCGGTATATAAGAATTAGTCTGCTTGCGATTTATAAATATGCCTAAGCGTCTACATCCTAGTCTTAATTCTCTATAAAATACAGTGGCTTGCAAAAGTATTCGGCCCCCTTGAACTTTTCCACATTTTGTCACATTACAGCCACAAACATGAATCAATTTTATTGGAATTCCACGTGAAAGACCAATACAAAGTGGTGTACACGTGAGAAGTGGAACGAAAATCATACATGATTCCAAACATTTTTTA